>JAVCKT010021845.1:0-18429 GCA_032273925.1 Rhynchotus rufescens
ACGTGTTTTTAACAGCAAATCTACTTTTTTTGGTACACAACATTGAGCTCCCAATGCATTTGTTCTTAATCACATTTTGCATTTTTAAAATGCAAATCCTGTTCCAAACTTTGCAAGAAAGGTCAAAAATAGCTTTTCTTCCCTCTCTTTGAGAGCCAACACTCCAGGAAAGAGGTGGCTGCAATTTAGTGTGGAAATGGCCCCTTTGGTTGTGTTTATTTTCACAGGCTCTCCAGGAGTGGCACAAATACCTCATGCTACGAAAGCTCTTTTAAAACAATGATAAGCTGAATGCTTTGGAATAAAAGTGAGGGAAGAGAAAAGAGGAGGAAAGGCATCCCCTCAGAAACGCCTCCAATCCCCTAATGTGACACAGCAGGAAAAATCTCCAATTCAGCATTGCCCCGAAGACATAGAAATAATTAAAATTCCCATTATAAATGGAAACTAGACTTTTTTTTTTCCAAACTATTTTATCCAGAAACTACAAAAAGGCAGTGTAGTTCATCAAAGCAATTCTAAATGGTTACATCACTATTCAAGTCTCTGTTTCCAAACTGAATCATTTAATTGATTTTCTGCTTTAGGCAAAAGAGACTGAAAAAGTCAGTCAGTATTTCTATTAGGTGAAGCAGGGGCAAAGGCAAAAAGAACCTTATAAAGTTACTGAAGCCAGTAAGTATTCATTTAAATAAGGCCAGTAGCTATTGAAGAGTCTGCTGTATTCCTAAGCAGAGCAACACATGAAGGTGTTTCACAGAAAGCAGAGATTCAAAAATTTCCAAAAGGCAAGAAAAAATGTATTGTACTTACTGCAAGCAAAAAATATGCAGTGAGTTTATGTAATAGCCACAGAGAGCTAAACTGACAGCACCTTTCACAAATCACAGAAATGACAAGTTAATCAGTTTATGTTACACTGGCCCTTCACTTTTAAAGATACACATATCCAGATGACAGAGGTGGAGAAAAAAGAAATCTCAAGATCCTTAATAAAAATGGAAGATATGGGCTTAGGCATCAGAGTAAATATACAGCATATCACCAGGATACTGGGATTTCACAAAAAAATCACAGAGAATCTATTCACACCATAGGAGCAGCCCAACATATTATCATGTCTAAAACACAGGATGCAAGATGTGCCTCATCAACCTCTTCTTATGAAGTATGTTTGTGAAGATTAAAGTTTATTCTTAGCTTCCTGAAAAGAAAACATTTAAAACTAGAGATGCTACTTAAGGAGATAAGAGACTCCTGGGGGCAGGGACACACAGAGAGCATGGAGATCCAGAGCACAGAACAACACTGCCCGAGAGCCCCAGAGTGGGCATGTAAAATGGCCAGGATGACCTCAAAAATGAAACTTAAGACTCCTCTGGTCTCAGATTTGCAACTTAACAGCACTAACATCAGCTAATTCCTATATTTGCTTCTAATTTTACAGTGGGAAGAAGAGCTGCCACCAAAGACCAAGATAGATCAAAGAAGAATTTTATGATCCCAGTTTCAATCACTATCTTTTGGCATCTGCATTGTTTTCTTGCCTTTTCCTACTTCCCACAAAATAAAACAACACCTACAAGAGGCTGGTTGTCAGAATGGCTTCATGATAGGAGGATAGAGCACATGGACAAAGTCATACGGAATAAAAGCTCTGAAAAGGTGACCAAAGTTACATCACAGAGTAGTCCTAGGAAACACTGACAAAGTGGACAATTCTCCAACGGCAAATAAATGAGAGCATTATACAGAACACAAATGGCTTAGCACAGGATGATGCTTCTAATGAAACTGATTTTGAAAGTCTGTACAAATATACAACCTGATTCTACACAAGGAAAACAAGCACTTGGATGGCACATCCTGGTCACCAAGTCTCACCACAATCTATATCACATCCCAGGCAGGCAATTATTCTGCCCGAGATGGTAGAATGCAGTCAGGTTAATAAGGGAAAGGGTTGTTGGAAAGTTGGGCACGTAAGGAACACAAATTTAGAAAATCCTGGCCTTGCAGACTCAGGAGAACATCGCGTGGAAAAATTCAAGTCAAGTCTAGCGTGGCACTGGCTTGATGCTGAATTTGCTGGGGAAAGGCAGGAAATTAAAAGGGAGAGGCTGTGTCAACACTTAGCGTTATTTTTAGCACACAGTTTATGATTATGGATTCCAATAAATCAAACAACAGCAGAACAAAGAACACTTATGCAAACTCTGCTCCACTTATCTGTATTATCTCCAAAACCAGGAAACGTGATGGGAAGAGAACTAAGTGCATCAGATCAAACTCAAAGGAGAGGCAATATTTCAGGCTCTGGCAACATCGAGAGCTCTTGGTCCCTAGACCTTTGACTCAAAGAACATGATTGACAGGGATCCAGGCAGATGAGAGAGAGCCTTTCCTCACAGCTGTGTAACACTGGCATGGGGGAGCAATACAAGGAGCTGTCTAATGTCATATGCCAAGTCTTTAGGTGAGCTGTCAAGCACTCTCCTCGCATGAGGATGGATTCTGTCCTTTGGAAGGAAAGGGGGGAAAAAAAAACACCTGCTGCCTTCCAAGCTTCTGGTTACTTCGTGCTAAACGAATGCCTTGAAAAAAATAAATAAAATTATGGTACTTAAAATGCTCAAGCTGTTAGGTGCTCAATGTACACAAAATAAACCTAAATGACAACATTGTTTTGCTACCGCACTACAAATTCAGATGTCATTACTTATTTTTAAGCAGTGGCTGTGCAGCTGTACTGCTCCTCAGAAGAGGATTTGGTTCCAGGGCTCTGTCAGCAGCGATCCTCCCCATGCCCTACGCTGTGAGCAGAGGGGAAAGCTTTTCTCCTGCTGAAACCTGGGTCTCACCAGCATGAGACTCCCTCTGCCTCCCTACTGCCCCCAGTCCCAAACTCAAAGGATCTTTAACAAAATGCATGTTATCTTTAACAATTCATGTCTCAAGACAGAGCACAGCCCCAAGCTACAGCCTCAGCTGATGTGACCTGGGCTTCCCAGTGCCGGTCCCAGAGTTGAGTGGCTATTTCCTTGGAAGTTCTGCCACGTTCTCAAGACCCTCTGCCAGAGGTTTCTGCAGGGCCATGAACTTCAAGGCATTACTACTTTTGGACTGAAATGTTATAGAGCACCATGGAGCTTGCAATGCAGAAGCTCTCCCCAAACCTGCTATTCACTGGATTTTTTAAGTCTCTGCTGCCCCTCCTGCCCCAAGGACTGCAATAACTCTCCTTCTCATGCTGCTTGCAGGGGCAGAGACAGCAGAGCAGCGCCAGGCTGGAGCTGTGCACACATCACCCAGCCAAACAGCTGCTCTCCAAAGACTGCCCCGAGCTGCACATCTCAGACTGCCACAAGATTCAGGCTCTCTTTGCCTGGCTACCAAAGCCCAACATTTGTGCTGATCATTATTTCCAAGACTCCATAGATATTGGCTCCATATTGACTATGGCTTTCATATTGACTGAGCTTAAGATTAGCTCAAAATGCTTCAAAGTGGCCAGTACATCCAAAAAATATTAGAAGTTGCATTGCAAAGTGTACAAATAACCCACTCCAGGAGCCTCACTGAAAATTTATGGGAGGGTGACAGGCATCAAGTGTGCTGTTTAAGAAAGAAAAAAGTGCTGCCGATCAATAGCTGAATTCACCAATATCTGAATTCTGATTTATCTGAAAGTCTACAAGAGACCCATTCTTATTCAAAATGAAAGAAATGCTACACCTTCAAATAAAAAGCAAAATATATTTGGAAAGGAAAGAGCTAGCAAGACCCAGTTCTCAGCCTAAAAACAGATGCCTTAGTGATATAGTATGAAGTGATATAGCATGAAGTGGCACTTTTCAGTCTTTCTGATGCTGAAGAATTTAGCTGTGGTGGGCTAGCAAAGGAAAGGTGCCCATTTTCACCTTGACCATGCAAGAAGCTTCATAGCCACAAACCTCCCCTAGCTGTAAAAATCAGCACTCTTCCTCCCCAGTTATTTCCATGTGGTTGACAGGATCTAGATGTAGGGATCACTGCTTTCTCCACTGCGTTATTTCTTCTGCTTTGCCTCTTCCTACACTGCAGTGTAAGATTTCTAATAGCAGACACCAAGGACACCCATTGGTCTTCTTGCTTCACAGGAAGGAGAAAAGAAAAAGTTGAAGGGAGGGCTGCTAAGCGACAACTTCTGAAGCAGCACTAAAAATGGGATTTAGATTTGCTGTTCAGCTTTAATACTGCATTTTCTAAATGCTTGACTTCTCAGACTTAATGTGGTGTTAAAGCTGGTTTTGCATGAAATAAACACAATCATCTTGTGCTTATCCAGCGCATTATTTTTTAAAAAAAAGTTTTCCATCTTCACAGTTCACCAGGATAAAAGCAGTTTTGTGATGATCGAGGACAGTAAAAATGTGGGAATTAAGTAAGAAATCTGAAGTGTGGATTTATCCTAAAGAACATTCTGAAGGCAACTAGGAAGGGTTTAGCGTTTGCAAGTACAAAATTAGCAACTCACAAAAGACTTTGAAAGGGAAATAACTTGTTCCTAGATCATGATAAAGCTCCTCTGTTGAACATAGAGATTCTTCCCCTAGCTGAGGATGCCTCAATCTCCTGTCTGTTCACTTCTGCATTCTTGGCTTTCTGCCCCCCAAAAAATCATACTCTAGTATACAAAGGCATCTATGTGGCTCATATAGATACTCATCTAGGAGGCTAATTTAATTCTATATTAACACTTTGCTTAATAGACCAGTTTTAAATGCAAAGCATTTATCAACTTCTCCTATTATCAGTATTTTTAAGATTGTATTCTTCTACAGTACCATTCTCTCCTCCCACAATTTGAATTTCAGTTTTCAAATACATACCCACAAACCAAAGGAAACAATCAAATCTAATAAAACAACTCAAATCATTCACTCACTGATTAAAAGCATACAGAAAACCAAGAATCAGAATATATGTTAATCTATAAACACCTTCTTAAATAAGTGCCCATATCTATAAGATAGTCCTAGTCCTAAAAACTAGGCAGTTGGCCCCGTTCATCCTCTCTGTAGAAGGCTTTATAGCTTGCATCCAAGTACTGTCAGAGAAATCAAGTGTGTCTTTATAACTATGGTAGGGAAGACGGGCACCTGGACTAGCAACTGGTCCTAAATGATTTCATTAGGGAGCAGCTTTCAGCAGTAGCTGACAGAAGAGCATATCTTGATGGGCCAGGTGTTCTTCTCAGGTAGGGATCACATCATTTTAAGAGCTGCTTAAAGCTTGGAACCTTAAAAAAAATGCACAAAAACAGAAAGAAAAAAAGCAGTATTTGCTCCCGCTTGTTCATATTTCGCATGCCAATCAAGCCTCTGCCACCTACGCAAACAATTCTCTCTCCTGCCTCCCGATGAGGAACAGAAGAACAATGTTGGTTTGACAATAGATGAAGGATGTTGGCTTGATTGACAGGGAAATAAAACCAGACAAAACAAAACTGCAAACAAAAACAGAAGTAACTTTAATATAACAGTTTCAAGCTACACGCAGCATGGGCTGCGCACAAAAACTCTTCCAAATCTTAATCAAAAAAATAATTCCCTTTCAGATAGCATGACAGAAGATGGAGAGCAGGGACAGACTACAATACTTCTGGTGTGGGTAAAAGGCAGATCTGTCGTGCAAACACAGAACACAAGGATTTCCACTCGCATACATGCCAACATAAAGATCCTCATCCCTCCTAACCATTACTGAGTTAGCCTGACCATTACAATGTTGACATAAAAACCAGACTCTTACTCTATCATCTTAGTAGGACAACAAGAAATCAATCTCAGGGTATACAGATAATCAGACCGACTATTCCAATATAGACATAATACAAGTATTAAAGGGAAAGGATAATCTTAATCACTTTTTCTCTAATCCTATCCCTTCTGAAGCCACTGGCAATCACAGGGAAATTTTAGCAATGCAGAACAAGCTAAAATAAATTCAAGTGTTCCCTCCCCTCCAGATACTGTGTCAGCTGTCTTTCCCCAAAATGTCTTTTATACCTTAGGGATGTTGATCCACAGGTAGGATAAGGACAAACCTTTATTTCTTTTATATAAAGCTCCACATCAACACAATATTAAACATCTCTATATTGCAAACAGCTTGCTCAGTTCTGCCTTTACACCAGACACGTAGCTTGTGCTCCCTTGCACCCTTCCCCACATTTCCCCACATTGCTCCAAACTAAATTCCTCCAGGACTGGGATCATTCATCCAGCACTGCTTTCCTGCAGCAGCTTTGCCTCCAAAACACTTGGAGACCTCCCACAACCCTAGGGTGAGAGATTACACATCACACAGGCCAAATCATCCAACCCTGCCTCCAAATACAACGTTCCTCAGAGAACAACCATCTGAGTATCACCAAATCTCTCTTTTATGAGAAGCAACCTAAAGCAGCACACATACTCAAAGCAAACAAGTTTTGTTGAGAGTAACAAAAGATCTAGTGATTTTTATCGGACTGAACTTGCAGCACAAATCAATGCACACTCCAGGTTTTAATTTTTCTGTTCTGCAAACAACAAGTGCTGGCAATGTTTGCCCTGATCTAGTTACTATTTCTGGCCAAGATGCTCTCTCTGCTGTCCTAGAAAAAATGAGTCAGAATGGCAACAGGGATAATGAGGAACACAATAAATGCACATTAACACTGGTACTCTGCAACATCTCCTGTTCACTTACCTGGCTAGCAAAATGCTAACTCATCAGAAAGAAAATCTATCTATCACATACCACAGTGGTACAAAAAGAGGATGCCATTTATTTACAAACTCTCTCACTTGCAGGCTTGTAAAATCTTGGCAATCTGAGCGGTCCACAGATGTTAAATACTATTGGATCACTTCAGGGAAAGCTCATGAAACACTGCTCTGTCAAACTCACAGCTGCTCTTTATGGAATTTCAGGCTCTTTCAAATTAGAAGGTGCGTGTTTTTAACAGTAAGGGTGATTAACCACAATGACAAAATGCAGAGAGATGGGTTATATTCTCCCTATCTTGATGCTTTAAAGAAGAGACATCTTTCTGAAAAAAAAATATGCATATGCCAAATCAGAGTTAAACTTTGATATCTTTATGATTTGCTGCTTGGATCTGAGTGGAAGTCAGTAAGGGAAAATGAACAACCTGAATGCAGAATAGGTGGTACGAGACAGTCCTCCTTTTCCCTGGGAATCTCTGAGTTTTAGTGGCTGTTCTCGCAAACCATTTCTCAACCTTCGGAGCTTTCTGGGCCTTGGCAGAACAAGAAGGATCTGCTGAGCTAAAGTCCTTGTGCGAGTCTGCCCTTAATCATACAAAAAAAAAATCTCCTGGTTTAAAAATAGCAGGCTGGATGAAGGTAATAAATTCACTGCTGAAAATAATAGAGAAGCCAAACATCCTGGAAAAGACTGTTTCAATAAAAATCAAGGTACCCGCCCTCATTTAGGATACTAACTCAATACAGCAAGGTATTTACTGAAGCCTCTTCATTAGAGGAAGAGCTTTAAAATTCAGGACAGAAGCTCAGTTAGAAATAATAGGGAAGCAGTAAGGCAAAAGAGCAAGAGAGAGACTAATAATTCTTCGGAAGATGAGTATAAGGAGTGAGGAAAACTCTGAGTTACAGAAATCGGTATTAAAAGACAAACCCCAAGGAGTTAGTGATCCAAAGCCTAAAAAACAGTTCTATTGAATACACTGGCCAGAACAAACACCTCAATATTGAGAACAACAATAACCACTGCAGGGATTAATTTGGACAATGTGTTGGTATTTTTCCGATGTGAACATACTGAGGTTTCTCTCTAGAGCAAGACTAAACAAAAAACACCCAATACCCATTACTTTTCCTACTCCTATGGTGTTGTTTCATCCATCGAATTATCGAAGCAGTGGCAACAACGTACATGGATGGGGTAGGAGTAGCTTTATCCTTGGATGAAAGGGGACATCTGCCAAAAAGGACACTAGCTCAAAGCTTCCTGAAGGAGCAACATAAACATTATTCATAACAACAGTAATAAATACAAATATGTTGCTAGTGAAGCCTTCTTTCTGGGGTTAGTCTATGGTTGCAATGTACATAAGTGTACTTGGGAAAGGGAGTTTGCAGACGTTCAACAGTACCAAAACAATACAGTAAACTAAAGAAGATCCATGTCCAAGAAAGCCTTTCACTCTCACCAAAGATGCTGTATCTGTTATTTTCTATTTCAGAGCAGATCGGTACATGGGTACTGGTGGCAAAGTTTCACTAGCTCAAAGAGCATCCAATTTCAAGACCAAGGAAGGAGTGGGGAAGGGAAAAATAGATGTGGGGTTCTTCTTCCCCACCTAGAACAATCAATAGAAGTAGATCAGTTTATGCTGATTTAAAAGACCGATATATCCCTTAGAAATGCTAGGGCTTACAGTTCCGAAATAACATGTTCCATAATACTCTTTGTAAGGTTTCCTTCAGCTGGTGACGTGTTTCAGCAGGCCAGAGAAGGAGATCCACTTTGGAGAGAATGGAAACAAGATACCTTTTATTGAGCTTGGACACTGAGAGACAAATTTTAAGGCAGGAGCTTGAGCTTTCAAGCCTACCGAGCCACAGGATGTGAAAAAGCCTTATTTCAGATCACACACCACCGCACAATAAACCCTAGCTTGAGCTCGAACCATCCCTTGATTCAAATAACCACATTGCTCTGGCTTAAACACGAAGGCAAGGAGGATTCAATGAACTGGTTAATGGGTAGAGACTTTATAGAGAGGTTCAAGTCTGAATTCTAGTATTTATCCAACTAGAAGGTGAAACGAGGTGGAAGGAAGTTAACCACTTCAGGCACACAGCTCCTGACTTCAGGCTCCCCTCCAGCCAGGAAGGTTTGACATTTCCAACCCGACCAGCTTCTCTCCAGCTCCCTTGAGACTTACTCGTAAGCACAGTTAGAAAATGCTTAGAAGAACATGTCTGGGAATAGGGACTTCTTTCACAGGAATGTAAAATTTTTAATGCAAAAATTAGTTATCATAAATCATAAAGTATAAAAAGCATAGAGAATGATTGCATGCCGATTTCAAGAAACGCTTTGAATCTTTTTTTTCTTTTAATTAGAATAAAAATATTTTGCTTTAGAAGCATCTTTTAATGTTGATTCTTTCCAAAAAGTGTTGTAATTACCTTCCCACATAATCAGGAAAATCTCCGTAGCACGCAGTTAAAATATTCTGTTGCTTAGCAGTTTTCATCTCTTTTTAAAAGAGAAAGGGTATGAAGGGGCTTATTGTTGTCTCAGAGGCAAACAGCGCTTTATTTCAGCTTTCCTTCAGAACGAAAACAGAAACAATAATCTCATCTTTACCAGGGCCAAGCTTCACTGTTTACACATCTACACAATTTAATGTTTTTCAGATTCTTACAGTATCATTAGACTTTTTTCCCCTTAGTATTCCTGCTTTTCTTTCGCCACAGTAAATGAACATGCCATTATCCACGAGTGCAATTCCCGGGCCTCTGGGGGCTGCGCGGAGCTTTGCGGGCGGACACGAACACACCGTGACCGCCAGGCTCACGGCTACTTGCATACCCAACGCTTAGGGCTGCAAGTAATGCTCTGAAACTATGCAGAAAACAGAAAAAAATGATTTGTAAAACAAAGAAATTATTTGCAGAGGTAAAAATTCAAATAATTAATCCCTTTTGTACCAGGATTTTCCACTAATACGTGTTTCTTTTACCTTGAAATACCACATTCAAGCTGATATATCCCATACAGTGTGTACACAAAGAAATCGCGCTACAAGGCCTTAGGAAAATAACTAGAATTAGTGTCGATTATTTAATGATTAATCTCTACTCAGCAGAGATATCAACAGTTCTTACAGGTGCACAGGCAGCACAACGGAGGGGAGAATGTGCACGGCCTGAACAGCCTGCAAGGCAGCACTTGGTGCATCCAAACAAACTGTGGAACATCTCTCAAGTCGTCATGTTTTTCTGATCCTTAAGACTAACCCTCAAAAATTTGAAAACCTTTTTCTGGGAATTTTGCTTTACCTTGGAGTTGAAGAGTCTGTATGTTGTGGTTTACAGACATTCTTCACTCCAATCGAATCCCAAATCTTTCAAATGCTGTTCCTCTTTTAAGCTGTCATAATTGCTGTGATCCGGAATCAGTAAAACTTTCATTGAGGAGACACATTTGACAAGATCAAGAGTTTCAGATTTTTCCTCACTGACCTTTAAGGACTGCTATGTTGGAGCATACACAAATAATAAAACAAAACCAAAGAATTCTAAATAAGTCATTGTGAAGAAGTCAGAACTTCTAATGCAAAAGCCAAAGCCAACTATGTTGTCCCCAAGTCCTGACAGTTGCAACAGTCCTGAACTAAAATGAAAAGGTTGTGAATTTTACCACCTTTATCTTAATATGCAACCCTGAAAATCCACTATATTCATTAAATCTGCACAGCACAAACATGTAAACCAGGCTGTGCAGAGATGCTGTGGATCAGCCCAGGGTTCAGGAGGCACAATACAGCTGTAATTCCAGTGAGAAACTTGACAATTACTTGATGGAATAAAAAATAAATGTAAGAAAGTAAATCCTCACAAAAAAAAAAAAAATATATATTTATCAAGGAGAAAAGCTGATAAGACTCTTTTCAAAGTACATTTCCTGACCCTACAATCCTCATTCATATGGATATTACACAAGCTTACAACACTCTCTAGAGTACCATTCATTATAAACTGACTCTATAAAACTGTTGAGCAGATGGAAGGAAGAAAAACTTCTGTATTTATCTTTTATGGAGAAAGATGCCCCAAACCACATACAGCACCATTACACACCTAAAGTTGTTACTGGTGCATACGGGCATATACAAACAGAGGAATTTTGTGTTCTCTTTCAAACTTGAAACAATCAGCTCATCATCAGAGGCCACCTTCCACGTTCTTACCTCTTTTGAGACATGACAGATTATTGGCTAAATCACACTGCAGATGAAGCATTCTCTAATGCAAAAAAAAAAAAAAAAGAGAGAGAAAGATACAGAAACTACCACCACTCTTTACAATGACTTTTCATGGTTTATTAAGTTGAAGAAAAAAGGGGAAAAAATGGAACAAGGATTATCCCGGTACCGATGCAACAGAAGGATTACATGTTTACTTGAAAAATGGAAAACCCATGATTTCATCAGCAATTATTTACTGAAGTTCAAGGGCAAATTAATCTCTAACTTCGTAACATACAGCAAATTCTAGCTGCAGTAAGGGAAAGGAAACATCCCTAGGAATTGCACAAATTTTGCTCCCACGTTTCTGACGTGCTTATGTGACGCATCCCACAATAGTCATTCTCAGGAGAAGAAAACTGGACTAGGCAGATGTTTGGTCTGAAATATATATTGAATTACTGGAGTTCCTTCCTTCCAGGTCCAAATGCAAAAGGATATGTTGCTGCACTGCCAGAGAATCACCTTGGTGCCTACTTTTCTGGAAAGCTGAGAACTGCTTTTTGAAAACACAGCATCAGATAAATACAGGTACTTCTTACTGTGCAAGCATAATATTTTATCTGATTTACAGGTTCTGCCACATCTCTCTGCTTCATAAGCCAAAGCTGTATGAGTGATAAATTACAGGGATGCATGAAATTACAGAGTACAGGGGACACGTTGTCAAAGATGCCAAAAGGCGGGTGCAGTGTGTGCGTGTGTGCATTCAAAGCATGAATGAAAAGAAACGGAGCCATCTCTTTGCATGAAAACTTTCTAAATGTAAAGCTTCTCATTTGACTTCTGCTTTATTGTTGAGCAGGAGAAAAGGGAATACTCGCTCCGAGCACACAGCTGCACACAACCTTGGGGCACAGACAAGCATCGGTAGCTTTATAAGAGAGTATGTCTCAAATTGGTGCTCTTCCCACGGTGACTTGGCATTGTGTACGTGCAAGTGCTGCGCTGTCCATCATCCACGGGCACCAGTGTGGACCCTGCCCAACCTGCCTGGGCATCACTCCACCCATCTCCTTCTCTTGCCACGTTCCACACTTGCCAAACGTTACTTGCCACCAAGCTCAAACTAAAAACTCAGCTGAAAAGACGAGTATATTCACTCACTTTGAGCTTTATATTGCTGTAGACACAGACTCTGGTCAGGAGCTCATTTTCCTCAGTCGCTTCCTAAGCGGCTCACATGAGCATTAGTCACATACCTAGAGGTCTATGCTGGCAGATATACAACAAAAAGCAGTAGCTGGGCTCCTGCAAGGCCGAGAAAGTGTCAGATGCCATTAACACATCAAGTGGAGGCCTCTAGGAGCTTCTTCAGAAGATACAGGCTGCAGGTTGCTGTGAAAGCCACGACAAGGCACTCAGGCAACTCAAGTCAATAGGATGGGGGAAGCAGGTGGCCAACAGTCCCACAAGGCAGGAAACACAAAGAAGCCCATAAGGTGAGTTAAAAAAGGAAGTTCATGCCTTGAAGATCACACCTCCTCCTTACCCCTTGTCCTCTGATGATGCTTTCCATCATCCTCATCACCAGCGCTCTTGAAGAAACAACTTCAAGAGAAAATTCTTTCCCTCCTCCAAGGGGAAACTTGAGGTTTCCCCATTCAGTTCTATTGTCACATCCAGAAGCATAGCAAATAGTGGGCAAACTACAAAATTCAAGCCTGTGCCTCTGCTACAAACTGTTATCTGCCATCCAGTTCCTTGGAAACCATCGTTGCTTCTGAAGACTGACTGTCCTTCCAATCAAAAGCAAAGTATCCAGTTTCCAAAGGCAATGAGCTTGGCAAAAGGGAAGGTTTGGCTTACAGAACTGAAACACATCTAAAAGCCAGACATTAAAACAACCCTGAAATAACGTACATGAATCTGACTTGGAAAACAGCTGAGATATGCTTAAGCAAACAAAAAATAAAGGTAAAACCTTTGCTTTTTATTTAAGTTGCAACTCAGGAAAGAAAGAAAAAGTGCATTTGACTCTTCTCTCCTTTCAAAAGGATGCACCAAACCCTACAAACTCAACAGCAATTGCTTCACAGTAACTTGTGGCATCAACCTGGGTTCTAGAACATCATCTCTCATTGTGGCTTCATCAGCAGTGCAGATCTGCAGGACATGAACCCAGTTACACATGGAGTCAGCACGGTGGAGCCCACAGAGGCCTGTATGTCCTCTCAGGATGAGCAACAGGCTCCAGCTTCCAGAGTTATTAATCTATCCCCTTTCATAAACGCTAAACAAGCTCAGAATTAAACAGAGAAACAAAGCTATGGACGTAGCTGTGGATACAGGTGTTTTGCTAGGAGCAGAACCTTTGGCTCTGGAACATCATTAGAAATCACAGCTTTGCTTTCCAGCTTGTTTGGCCAGTGCAGCTGAAATTGGTAACAAATGTCCTCAACTGTCATAGAACAGTAAAAAAATTCAACTCTGGGTCTCTTCTAAGGCTGTTTTCCTTCCAAATTGCAGGGAGTGCACCTTGCTGGTAATGTGTTGCAAAGGCAATGCTGGAGCACCAGAGTTTGCCTTCTCTTTTGGGGCTCCAACACTCAGACATCCTTCAAGCAGAGACAAAAATCTGAGCTAATAAATCTGGCAAGAAACACTCTCAGAAAAGTAAAAAGTGTAAGAGTTGGAGAAAACATTGGACGAAGTGAGGTAACTTCCCTCCCCGCTCCCTTTTCCACAGTAATAACCGAAATTTGCACAATACTAGAAGACTGGCATGCAAATGCAAACATCACTATAATCCCTGTTAACAAAGCACACAGAAAAATTAAAGTAAGCTTAACTGAGCAGTGTTTGGGAATATTAATGAGCCTAAAAGCTAAATCCAAGCTCTAAAAAGAAATGAAAAGAGGATTGTTTTCAGACTCATTTGTATTTAAAGATATTTTCCATGAGAAATATGAAGACAAGAATGAACTATCTTGCCCCAGAAAAAAAAAATCGAAATAAATATAACAAAGATCTTTGAAAACACATGTATATTTGGACATTTTCAACATTTAAGCCGTGCTACACTCAGATGTCATTGCAGTTCACTTTAATCTCCACATTTTCTTGTGGAAACCAAAGGATTTGAGTTTATTTTTCATCTTCTTACTCTCATTATTTATAACACTATCACATCACTCACTATCCCACCTGGCACATGGAGACAAGACATTTAGTGCCAAGAAAAGTTTAGGACAGATGTGAAAGGACTTTCACATCTCACATGGGCATTTCAAGCTCAGTTTTGCAATTCCTGAACATCCCTTGCATCAAACCAAATGCGTTGAAATCCTACCAACCTCAAGGAAGAATAAAAAAACAGTATCAGGTGGAATTCATCTAAAACTTAAATATTTATAAAGTAGACACCTATATCAGAGCAACTCATCTATGCTATCCCTATAGTCTGTGAGGAAAGACTGGTCCTTTCATCCTAAATGTTGTCTCATCCTCTAGGTGAGATAAATCATACTCAAGAACCACTTAGGACCTACTGATTTCCCCCACCTCTAATAGGAGCCAAGAAGAACTCATGCCAAACGCAGCTGTCTGCAACAGACACATCTGTAAGTGAGATGAATCTCACCATCTATGTTCCATAGATTAGACACGTGATATCCCCTATCAACACAGAATTATGACCAAGACATTGCCAAGTATCAGCTCAGTTCTTTGAACATCATGCCTGTTCTTTCAAAGATCAGGCTTCCTTCTCTTTGCTGCTCCAAACCAACATAGGTCCATTAGCTACAGTATTAAAAAAATAAATAAAAGTTCTAACCCTACATGGATTTTAGTTTATAACTATGTCATATTAAACACTTCTAATTGAACTGAAGGTTTTTGTAGCACCCTTAAGCTTCCATTCAAAGGAACATTGGCAGAAGTGACACTGCGGCTGGAGGGCACTGTGGAAGACCATCAACTTGCAAGGCCAGCTACTGCTTCAAAATGAGGGATCAAAACAGCCAAGGACAGGCACAGTCTGTGAATCCCAATCAGTGGCACCTCTACTGAGACATCATAAGGAACTGCAGGATGCTATAGAGAGCAAGAGCACAATATATATACAGTGTACTCTGACCTGTGATGACCCAAACTGCAGGACACTATAGTTTACAAATGTGTATGCTAGCTTGGCAGAACACAGAAATTACCAAAGCAATACCATCATGAACAACAAACAGGGTATAAAGCACACACAATCGGTGCCAAGAGGTATTAATACCTATTAAGGTATTAATAGGCAAGTTGCTTACTGGAAAAGGATAAGAGCAGTAAATGGCAAAACTTGAAAAGAAGGGGAAAAAATATGTACAGGGCAGCAAATCATGGGAGTAAAAAAAAAAAAAAAAAAAAAAAAAAAAATGCCAAACACCAGGTAACACCAAGATTATTCTGCCTTTCCTCACGAAGACACCCAAAGCACAAAAGAAGCAAATTTGTTTTGAAGGGGCAAGGACTACTAGAATAGGCCCCCTGCTTTTACTTCTTGATATTTCAATGAAAAACAACTCTGAAGGGAAGGTTGTACTAACAACAAAACTACTGAACAAAACAAACAAATAACCCAAGAGCTGCAGATGCTCCATACTCACCTCACCTCTAAGTTCAGCATCAGCTCCTGCCTCCCTGCATCACTCACAAGGAGTAGTGTACAACAAGGAGCTGTACCCAAACTTCCACGCTTATACATGAATCCAACAATTACAAAAACTCTTCCCTGAAAAGAATTTAAAAGATAGCTTCTACCAACTCAGCTTTTCCTCCTTTCCCCATCACTATTCCATCTGCACTAATTATAGGCTGCAGCCTCTGTTATTCAGCTTCTGGAGATCAGTAGTTACTAGAGGACAAATGGTTCATTAACTTGTTGGGTTTGGATCCCCAGAGAAAATAATTTAGGATCTAGCATGGTTTTATGAAGGCAACAAAATAAAATGAAACAATACGCCGTGCAGAGAGCAAAGCAACACTTTCTCCTCAAAAAAACTTAGACAAGGGAGAATTCACATCCTCCTCCTGCAAAGATGAAGATAGTAGGATTAAGTCTTTCATGCTTGAAACTGGAATTTACCTCTGCATGCATGTATAAATGAGGGAATACTTTGGACCCACACGAGAACAATAGTTGTGTATATCCCAAAACAGAACTGACAGCATCTGCCAAGCTGGGCAGCACTGGTGCAAAACAAATGCACTCAATATAACACACTCCAGCACTGCTCCTGAGTGCTGCATTCTTCTTGCTTAGGAAAAAAAAAGATGTAGTTTAAGGATAAGAGCTTTATCAAAGCTTCTACTCGATCCTCAGATAGCTTACAGCAGCCAGAGAGAAACACAATACCCAGGTGTTGGAAATTACATGTGCTCAAAGACAGCTCATTTATTTCAGCCCTGACAACAGCTATGGCATTTGCCAAAGTTTCCTTTTAATTCATTTTAGGCTGAAAAGCCCCATTCCCCAGAGGCAAATACTGCTGTCTAATGAGAAAGAGTCACATACAATTATGTTGTAAGGCAACAAATGCCTGATGATCTTGAGAAAGCTGATTTGTTAGACTAATTCCTGGAGGTAAGAGCTTGGGTAAGCCACGGCTCAAAATGCTATCTCAAGAACTCCATGGGGGCCCCTACAGAACATTTTCATCTCAAAGAAGATCCGAAGATAAGACACAAATAATGACTATGTGAGAAAGCAACTTGAGCCAGCCCATCCTTTTTACCTGGGAATTCCTTTGCAGGAGGAGGTGCATTTTAGAGCTGCAGCACGAGCTATTTGTTTGCCTCCAGCTATAAGAGTTCATCTCCTGAAAGAGCAACCTGCTCCAACTCACAGGTCTCATCTACATTCAGGGTGCAGAAGCCACAATTTGCAGAGCGCAAGCAAGAAAATGCCTGTTGAGGTGAGGTTTTTAGTCGAAGTTTGAATGGTTATGGGTTTACCTCTCAGAGCACTGTCATATTTGCTTCTCCCCATCTACAAAGTAAAAACCAGAGCAGCTTCCCATTCCCACCACCACAACACCGGCCCTACTGCTGTTCCTAATGCATTTATTATGGCTTATAAGGGTCAAACAGCACAAACAAGGACACATCAGGAATGCAGGCATCCAGATTCCTAGTCTGCAACAGGAACAGCCTGGAAAATAATAATCTGTCACCAGAGCAGCATGTGCAGTGCCCCTGCTCTCGGAAGAGCAGCTCTCCTTCCCTAAGGTGCCATCTCGCATCTCACTCCACTTCTCCACCTTCAAAATGCCAACGCGTGCCTAGAAGGAATTTTCTGGCCCTTATAGCTAAAACCACCCTAATAACTAGGTCTCATTTTAATGTTAAAGAGCTTCTGAACCTTTTGTTTTACACCCATTAAGAAACGTTTCAGTTCCAGCACACCATTCAGTGAGAAAGGAGAGAAAAGGAGCAAAGAACCCCTTAGCAAACCCAGCAGCGTGCAAGTCTGTAATTGATCCAGGAGGGAGATGAAACCATAATTAATCCATTCGGGAAATGGGAATCTCTCTCAAACATTTTTTTTTTCTCTCCTCTCTCTCTCTCTCTGGAGAGGAGGGAGGGAGCACCTGATAACGTTCACTTTACAAACAAGCAAAAAGTTAATTGCTTCCTAGTGCCAGGAAAATCTATCCAGGGACTACGTCCCTCTTATCTAATGCCACCTGCAGCAGGACTGCGCTGCTCTGAATTAGAGCCAAGATCAAAGAGCATCTGTGCACAGCATTACTGCATTGCCTCCTCCCACCTCCTCACTCAGTGGGACCAGTATATATTTCTGATCGCTCTAATTTTTTTAAAAAAACTTGTAATTATGGTGAGACATTCCCCCGTCTCACCTTCCTCCCCACATATCAAAGCAATTCCAAGCTCGGCGCAGCCGGCGTGGTCTTGGGAAGCAGGAAACGTGCCAGGCTCATAGCAGCAATTCTCCAAGACCGGCTCCGTGCCTTGCAAATCCGTGGCTGCCAGGTAGCCTGTCTGTCAATGCACACACCAGCATCTGCAAATCATCCACACACCAATTCCCATTCGCTGCCGCTAATGAGGGGCAGGTTAGACACAGAACAGCATCATTAGCTGCAAATTGAAATTAATTAGTATAATAGCAAAAGGATGCGCGAGTATGAAGCTTGCTTCTTTTGCAGGGGTATTTACAAAAGAAAAATTAATCAGGCAATTTGTGTTGTTTTTTTTTTCACTAAGAAAACAATGAGGAATTCAAAGGCTGTAGTGAGGAAATAGGAATTGTTCACATAAACATCTACACAAATTGTGTACACGCATTGTTCAAAAACTCGTAATGTAATTTTCGTAATTCAGAATTCTACACGCGTTGTTCACACAAACATCTACGGGAGGATGGAAAC
>JAVCKT010021850.1:0-11434 GCA_032273925.1 Rhynchotus rufescens
TCTGTTGGCTGTTTTTTTTGTTTTTTTGTTTGTTTGTTTTTTTTCTCCTGATAAACTGCAAACTACCAGGCACCACCGACTGTGCCACCTCCAGAGAACTAAAGATCGGCAGTTTAGTCATTTCTTACAGCTCTGCTACTGCTCACTGGGCAGTTGCCACATAACACCTGAAACTGCTGGCCACAAGTGCATGTTCTCGAGCAGCCCTGACCTGCTCTGCACTGCGGCAGCTGCAGCTTCTTTGTGTGTTGCAACATCCAGGACGGATGACTGAGACTAAGACACATTCCGAACAATGCAGCAATGTGGAAATGCAGAAGGAGGACTTTCAGCAGGCAGCATTTCTGAGGAAAAGAGGCCCCCATGGATTTAGGGAGATGTTGTTGCTCACCTGTATGGAAGTAATGGAGGCCGAGTGGCCCTGCAGCACGGCAAGCGGGGCGCACGTGCGGAGACACCAGACCCTGACCACCTTGTCGCAGCTGCCCGCCGCGAGCAGCGTGTTCTCGTAGTTAACGGCCATGTCGGAGATCTCGGCCGAGTGTCCTCGCAGCGTCGAGAGCAGGCGCCCGTCATCTGTAGCCCAGATTTTGACCAAACAATCATCTGACCCCTAAGGCCACACAGAAATTTCCAAAGATTAGATAAAATAACATATAGATGTCCTGTGTGCAGAGTACACGGTGCAGACACCTAAGAAGCTAAAGCACCACAAGGGAGCTGCCAGGAGGAGGAGATGGGTGGGATCCCAGGCAGGCACAACCACCTCTCTGAAGGCAGGGACTGCCTTGTGGCCTCTGGGATTTAGATATTCCTGCAGCTGAAACCACCGGTTTATATTTCATATTGGTATGTTTCATATGTTCAATATTGTTAGTGCTGCCAATATAACTTGACCCAGTATGGTTCAGTAGTAAGTAAGGCAAACTTAAGAAGATAAAAGTTTCATTACACGCTATAAGTAGATGCAGTCTGTGCTCAGAAGGGCAATCGGGCTGATCTCAGGACTTAAGCTCTAAGCCAAAAGAGCGAGAGCTGCAGGGCAGCAGTGGGAGGGTATCGAAGCACCCAAAGAGAGAACCTGCCCAACCCCACGTGCTGCTCACACGGCAGAGAGCTCGGGCAGGGGCAGCATGCAGCTCTACAGGATACTCAGCAGAGGTGCTCGTAAATTAATTTAACCTACATTAGCAGCTATGTAACTTCATACTCGAACCCCGTCGACAGCTACAGGAATTTTTCAAGACTTCACAATCCTTTATGCAATTTAGATATCACAAAAGCCACTAGTTTTGCTGTTAATTTCCAGGAAAAAATAATCAGGAAAAAGTCTCCTGAAGCATCTGAGTGCTGGATTTGAGTCTCAGCCTCCATCTCTCCAGGGTGCTGCTAGGACACCATGGTATTTTAAGGAAAATGATACTGTAAAACTAAGCCTATATGTCAAGATGATTCAGTTTTGAATTATTTGACTGAAGATTTACTGATTAAATTATATCATTTTGACTTTAAATTCATAGAAAAAATTGTAGCAGCATTTACATAACTGCAGACTTTCTATGGTATAAACAAAAATAGAAAGGCCTGTCTAATACTTAGTATAATTACCAAATTAACATATCTATTTGACCAATTTATAGTAAACGGAGAAGGTAGCAAGATAACACAAAGACAGCAAATAACCTTCCCAGCCATGCTTCTGAATAGCTACACTGCTAAGAGGGAAGGCTGCTGAAAGAAAAAGAGCAAGGAAAATAAGACAGGAATTAACATTAACAGTTAAAAGATGCAGTATTAATTTGAAAAATCCAGAATTAACAAATACGATAAAAAGCAAGGGTAATATCACCTAAATGTTATATTCTAGAGATTTCCAGTTTTGGTTACAAGCTCTGTATTGAAACAACATTTTTCTAAGGTTCTAAATGCAGAAGCAAATAGCCTGCTAAAATGCAGTTTAATGGAGTCACGAGCATTTTTAAAAAATAAAAAGGAAAAGAATCACACAGAAATAGTCGATTTTTCCCAAACATTCCAAGGTTTTCCTCTCCTTCTCTTCTGGAAATTGCAGCTGCATCTCAAGGAGCAATTAAGAGGCTGTTGTAGAATTCGGAGAAAAAAAAAAAACCACTAAACGTAGCAAATCAGCCTTCCAAGCAAATCACCGTTTCTGAACTTACTGTAAAAATTCTTCTCCCACTGCGATCAAAGGCTATGCAGTAAACAGACGAGAGGTGCCCCAAAATCCGCTTGTGCATCTTCATGTGCTGATACGTGGATGTTGGGAACAGGTGGCTGAAACGCCCACATCCAGTTAACTGCCTGGCAGAAATTATATTTACTGCCAAAACAAAAGGAAAAAGAAAACTAAGATTTCAATTTTATCCAGAACTCTAACAAGGTTAAAATTAAATCAAAATTAATCAAAATTAAATAACACCCTTTAAGAGCTTTACTACTTCAATTCATAAATTTGAATCTCTTGAGTCTTCTTAGATCATTCTGTGTGCTCTCCTGTAAAAGGCAAGCCCAAACCCGAGGCTGCCTTTCGGCATCTACCCTGAGACACAAAGCAGAACTTTCTTAACAAAGATTAATCCAAGTAAGGAGTACTCCAGTCAGGAATAGGATGAGCGATCCTAAATCTAAAAAAAAAAATCTCAAAACTCACAGAAAAGAGTATTTTTCAACTTTAACTTTTACACACATATGTGTATATATATATGTTATACTTATTTAAATGCTACATGCTTTTATATAACATTTATATAGACATATAAATGTATCTGAAATATGCATTTAAAGTAAATTTACTCCATGTCTCACAAAAATAACTTGAATAACAGATTCTGCTACACAGAGAAACTTGCTACAAATTTAAGGATTTTTAAGGAGTATTTTCAATAAATAATATTTAAACATATGACAGAACAAGCCATTTTCTGCAGATTTCTTGATAAATGACTACTTGGAAAACAGTTCTCTCTCTCTCTCTCTCTCTCTCACAGGAAAGTGAGAGAAATACTACTGCCTTTCAAAAATAGATATTTTTAGTGCTTCTTCTGTTATGACAAAAATCTTTCTTCAGAGAGGGTTCCAGATCATGTGGGAGGGTCAATGGCCCTCGCAACTGTCCCCCCCAAAACCTCTATCCCTATAAACAGTAGCTCCAATGTAATTTCATTTTGAGGAATGAGAAATGCTGGTACCAGCGGAAAGAGCCTTGATTAGAAAAGTGGCACCCACAAAACAAACTGCCGAAAACCCCTGCACATTACTCTAAATCGCTCTACTTAAGTCTCATACAAAACCAGCCTGTAACTTAAATGCACAAAACATCAAGTAATAAACCACTATTAGCAGACTCAAGAAGATAACTACGAATCTCATTTCCCTGCCTAGCAGAAAGATTCCTATCCTAATTCGAATCTTTGATTTGATGCAGATTCTCATAACTGCTTTAGGTATTAACTTTACCTGTCCTAATTTACAGCACTTGAATTTTGGAGTTTTTTTTAAAAGATGCTTCAGGACCTAACACGAGCGAGTGGGTGGGTCTCGCTGAGCGCTGGCAACAGCAGCTTTCCTGAGCTCCAAAGTGCCCCACAACTCTTCCATTTAATACTGTAGCAAACAATTTGACCCATTTTCTTAATTGTATCATCCCATCATTGCCTACATAAAACAGATTACAGCAGATGCTTAAAAAAACAAGTAAACAACAACAAAAAAGAGCCATTCCAAAAGGATTTCTAACTGGCAATACTCTTCTGTATCATTTATAAGATTGTAGCCTTTACACACAAGCAGACAGACAAATGGGCAATAAAAATTCATTGTTTCCAGATTTGCAGAAAGCATTTATTTTGGTTCTCAGTTATATGCTCTGAAACACAGTCTATTTTTAATCACTCAGGGCAATACAAACACTACAGAAAAGGAAAAAAAAAAAGCTGCATAAAAGATATGCATATTTGCAAAAATCATCAGGCTCACACCATGACCTTATATTCAGTCAATATTTATTTTTTCATGTTAAGATACATATTCAGCAGCACTAAAGCAGCAAAACGCACTGAACCAACTTAATCTGCTTTCTACCTGCGACTGGAGCAATAGCTGGGGTTCAGCTGGCAGCTGGTAAAGCAGAGCTGTCTCCCCTAGCAAAACCAAAATGCAATCTCGAGCCCTTTTCTCCACCTCTCTCAGCAGAGCCGCAGATCCTGCTGCCTTAGCAGAGATGCCCCCGAATCTTGTTACCAATTGGCAGCCTCTACCAGCTTATTCTTTACTCAGAAACCTTGGGGGCTCCAAAGCACCCGCTACTGCCCCACATCACCTGCCCTATTCTCCCCTCAGGAAGGGCAGATTTGTGAGCTCAGGTGACACCTGCTTTGGGTCACCTGGTAAAATACATCCATTTTTGGTGTCTTTCTCACAGCCCTTGGTCTTTGGGCATACACAGTCAGTACACGTGTGGTTGCAGAGGGAAGTCCCACACAAGGTACAAGGCCAGGGCACCTACAGCAAATTCTTAACTTGGTCTCCATGCTACAAGAAAGGATAACTTCCATATAAAACATTGATGTAGGAAGACACTGATGTAGGAAGAACAAAACAAACAAACAAGCAAAAAAAAAATAGAAAAAAAAAGAAACAAAAATGCTCCCAAACCAGACACTAGGAATTACAAGGTTAAGTTACTATTTTAAAAAGAATTAAAACATTCCAGTTTAGCTGCAGCCATTTGCAGACTGCTTTAATCTGCCTCCCTCTCTCTAGACTTCTGCCTCAACTGTTTTTTGCAAACATATATATATATATAAAAATTATAAATTCTACCAATATATATAAAATATATATTGGTAGAAACATTTGTGTCAAAAATATTTTCCCTGGTATTAAGGGTAAATACCTCACATCATACTATTTTACCTTTTCAAATAAGCACTGTAACTCAGCAATGCAAACATAGTATTAAATATAGTTGTGACACAGGGACAGCTTGGTGCCTCCTCACCATAGGGCCTGGTCTGCACAGAGCTGGGCATCTCTTGCAGCATGCAGAAGAAATAGCCTGAATTTCACACGAACACCAGGAAACAGCCACAGCGGGTTCAAACATTTGCAAAGCACCTTTGTGGAGGGCAGGCAAGGAGCCACGTGGACAAGCAGACTTGGGGAAAGGGGAAAGCATGGAAGGAAGAAAAAGTCCCTGCTCTCGCAGCCACTGACTTCGCAGGCTCCTTTAGAGAGCAGGAACATCACAGATCTTTTAAGCTCATCAAACCACTGCTGCGTGGCAGAATTAAGGATTACCTCACCTATATATTTTCGTATAGTTCAATTTCTTGCATTGTGAACTTTCTGGTTCAGAAACCCAGGACCAATTCTCTAGTCATAGTTATGCACACAAGTATTTTCATCCTAAGGATAAAATCCCATGATAATCTTGGGGTAATCGCCTAAAGAGGGAAAAGGATCTTCTTTCTAAACCTATTTGTGTAGCCTGCAAAAGAAACAAAGTTCTCCAGTACAACCCAAGTAAGAGTCAAAGTCATCAACCCGCATGAGTGCATCACAGTGTCCTAAAAATCTTCTCAATCACCTTCTATTTCCTGATCAGAAGAGCACAAACTAAACATAAAGATGTAAATTTGGCTAGCCCGGATGGAAAGCCAAGGACTGCAGCTACAGACCCCGAGCTGCGAGGGAACCGCGAGCAGCCCCGGCTCAAGGCAGGAACACCCCGTGGCAGCAAGCTTAAATCGGCGTCACGCAGCAGGAAATGCTGTAAGAATTCTTCTACCTGCTCTTCCTGCACCTTATTTACGTGAGTGCAAGGGAAATTATGCAATCATTTTGTTTCTCTCATGACCACACGCTACTATGGGTGTACGATACCTGTTCCCAACTCCTTCAGCAAGTTATTCCAGAACACGTCGGCTGTCTCAGCCTGACTAAGCCGGTGCTCCGGGGCAGCTCAGTCACGCTGGAAGCCCTGGGGACGGGGCAGGGTTCGGCACTTTGCGCTGCCAAACGACGCTCACGCACCGCAGCATCTCCCACCAGAAAAAGAACCGATTTTGCCCCTTCACAGAATTCAAGGCAGGTATGAAGCCTGATACTAGCTCGCCTTTGAGACAGCAACCTAGCTAAGCATCAGGTAATAACAGACGCCCTCATTACAGCACTCTCAGCACTCACTTTACAGCTTTACCACTATCCAACACGCGCTTTAGCTTTATAATCTACTACATGCAATGCAAATGTGGGGAAAAGAGTTTTCGATTTCCAGTTCAGGAGATGGAAATCTCAAAAATCAGCTCCTTAGACATGCACAGTATGTGCATAGTCAATTTTCCATATTTTAATCTTTACATATATTTTCTCTCTTACTGTTAACTTGCGAACGCACAGAAAAGGGGGCTGTCTTCCTCCAGGAACAAGTATTTATAAAAATAAAGTCCTAGGTAGAAAAGTTTCCATATGTGACTGTTGCATGTCTTAAATACCAATCCCTGGGAAAAGAGCAACAATTTATTCTGTTCTCTAAGATGCTATATTAATTCTATACTCACAGCACAGACCTCTGTCATGATGGCAAATGATAAAGCTTGATACACTCCTATGGTTTATTAACAATATTACAGCTTTCAGAGCACGCAGTCTAAATCTCTTCTTATTAAAGATTTCAACAGAAACCCGTATAGAAATATAACTTCTATGGAAGCTGAGTGTATGCAGTAAATCCATAATCCAACCTCTTAATAATCCATCGACACAACTGCCAACAATAAAGTAACTTTAGCAGCAGTCTAAAAGAAAATGTGAAAATACACAGAAGGAGCAAAACTAACTGAAAGGAATTATTCTTTCTTTAGTATTCACATTACAACTCAACCTGTCTGACAAAAGCAGAAAATGGTTGTCTATGCACTAATTCTATGCAAATATCTATTTCTTTTCCATAAAGAAGATCCATATTAATATTGTTCTTCTTTCATACTATTGCCAAAACCCCACAGACTTTATGCAAAGTGGACTACTATTTTCCCTAGCTTTATCATCGTTTTTGGCAAAGATTAATTGTTAGGAATGAGAGAAAGACCAGAGAAACACAAGTGCTGAAATTGATACAATAAACATCTAAGATGGTCATCATAATCCTTGCATCTTCAAAGGAAAAACTGACAGGGAGGAAGGAACTTACTTAAAGAAATAGAGCAAGGATTGCAATCAGTAAGAAAATTATCCTAATTATTTTCAATATTCTGAATTTAAATTAAATGATGGATGAAGATCAAGAAAAAGACTTCCCATTACATTTTGAAACTTTTCCATTTAATAGCGAAAAGAAACTTAACTAAACGGCTACCCTAACAAAACGAGTCGTCTATGGATTTGCCTGAAAATTTATAGAGTGAATAAAGATAAAATACATTAACAAAAAGCAAATCATGACAGTCTGGACTTGCTGGCATCATCTTGGCAATCAGATCATGCCAAATCATGGCAGACTGGACTCCAACATTCCTGAAAGGATCCAAGTTGCCTGTTTTAACAGTGGCTAAGAAAAGTTTAGACTTCACCAGGGAAACATTTTCCAGATTAAACAGAATACAGAAGCTCTCAGATGGCTGATATATGTTGGTGTTTCACACAAGTTATTTTTCTGACCACGCAGACTACCGAAACAGAAGTAATGCAAACATTGGGCTGGTTATTTCCTTTTTGGAGAATAATGCTGCAAGTAGTCTGTTTTCTGTCATAATCAAACTAAAATGAATTATTGAAGCAAAATGTTCTCTTGGAGCTAGACATTGTGTTTTGGATAAGATTCCTGAATGAAAATACTGTCTACACACTCCTGTGATCACTTCTGTTCAATCACGTATGTCCATAACAGGTTGGGGCATCGTAAGAAAAAAAATATATTTAAACTATTGCTCTGCAAACAGGAGCTTGACCACAGCAGCCTAACATGCTCACACACACACTATGGAGGTCTTAAGTAGGCATGATACAAAAAAACAGTTATTCTATTGAACGCAAGATTCTTTTTGGATTAGCTCATAGTTCAAAAAGAGCCCTTAATGAAAATCCACAGTCAGTAAGAGTAACTTTCAGCTTGAACATTAGCAAAGACACAGGGAAGAGCAAACACGTTATGTATATTTCAGAACTCACCCACGTTTGGTGGTTTCCCATAATTGGCAGGCAGTTCGGGAGGCCGCCCTCGGTGAAGAGCTGCGAAGGCAGATCCTTTCCATAGCGTGTGCCTGAAGTCTGCAGCGACAAGAGCACCAGCTGGTTAGTGACACCATAGCCAAGCTGGGTCCAGCTGACCTGTTCCTCCTAGAATACGAAGATTTCATCTATTCCTTCTATTTCCTTCCTAGAATAGGAAGGATTCCATTCCCAACTCGCTTGCACATCATGCTGTCCTCCAGGTGCAACAGTTCTCTTGAAAAAATAAGATTTGCTCTTTTTAAATAGTTCATGTAAATTTAATGCTTAAAGGATGTTGAAAACCTGATTCTAGTTACTATGCAAGATGACAGTAAATGTTTTGAGCTTTTTTTCCCCCCCCCCTTCACTTTTGGTGAATACGGAGTATAAATTTCATTGAAAGAAGAAAGAAATATGGAGGCAACACTGAATTTTGGTACCGTTTTAGTCCCTCTGCATTCCTCAGACATAGAAGACCCTATATCATCTGTGCAAGAACTGTACATTCAGCAACATACACACACACACACACGCATGCATATTTCACCTCAATATGGGGAGAAGGGATTTTTTTTTTTTCAGTAAATCTGTTTTCCCATAATTAGTGGCAATGTGCCTTCCCTTCAGCTTCTCCTCTGCACCCCGCTCCTCCCCAAAACACCATGTCTAAAATGAAGAGTGATTTCTTTAAAGGCTCTCCAGCTCCCTGTCGCCAACTGGCTTCCCAGAGCCTTCTTTCGAGAACAATAGTGATTTTCTGAGACTGTTCAGAGTGCCTCAGAAATTAGACCTGGACTTCTTCCATTTCTGGCCATCTGGAAGGAGAGAAAGGAGCTTCCAGGATGAATGAGAGCTGGAACAGAAGGACAGTGCCACAGATCACTGAACCTGTGTATCACCATGTGTACCTGCAGGCACGAGGTGCACAGGTTTCTGTAACTCACAGCAGACCCCTGAGCCTGCCTTCCTACTAAAACCCGAGCTCTGTGGTGGATTGTTAGAAGGAAACACATTAAAGCTACACTCATGCTTTCTAAAATAAACTAAAATAGTTACACATACTAACAAGAAATGTCGGCTTCATATTAAAGTACCATTTGAGGGAAAATTGCCCATCAACTTTGAAAAAGGTGAGGGTTGCTTACACATCAAATGGCACAAGGCCACCTTTTCCTGAGAGAAAGAAACAAAATACCCATAAATCTATTAGTTCCTTTGCACTAAATGTCATACAGCTTATCAAGTGCTACACCTTTAATGACTCATCAACCTCCATCCTCTATTTCACCCAAGAGCTTTCATTCCCCTGCATTATCACGTTTATTTTCTCTTCGCATTTTTGTTGTTATTTTCTTCTAAGATAGAAGCAGAGTATAAAAGAAGAGAAGGTTAAGGATTAAGGTGCTCTGGATTAAGAAGGAAGGTTAAGGTGCTCTGGAAGGTTAAGGATTCCCTTCAAGTCTGAAACATTACTCAAAGCTACAACAAAGCAGAGCCAAAACAAGACCATAAAACTTTATGTAAGGAAAGATGTTTGCAAGCAGCACGTCCTTCGTGCAATACACAGCGGTCACCAGAATGCCACTGTCCTGCGTAGCACCAGTGTCACCCCACAGGATGCAATAAACCCAGTGCTCTCCTGCCACTGAACTGGAAGGTCCTGCTCGCTGCTCAGGACGATGCTCCTGCTGTAACCTCCGGCACTTTCATCCTTCCATGTGCTGATTTAATTCATTAAATTCATAAAATTCATATTCAATTAAATTCAATTAAATTCAATTAAATTCATAAAATTCAATTCAATTCAAATTCAATTAAAATTCAATTCAAAATTCAATTAAATTCATAAAATTCATAATTTAATTCATTAAAACAGATTTTGCAACAGTTGAGCTCTAAATCAGCTCTAAATCAGCTCACCGCAAGATCAAATAAGCTCTGGTTACTACAAAGGAAGAGTGAGAGGGGTGCAAAGAACAGAGAGAGGTGAGGAACCACTCTTAAGAGCAGATGACCCTCCCACACACTCAGCTGTAACACAAAAACTGCCCTTCAGGATCATTATCTCAAGCAAGACAACTTTTCAAAAGGACTATGACTGCTCCCCTATTCATGAAAGGAATGAGGATGTCATCAAATTATCTATTAAATGACGGACAGGAGGAATAATCATGGAAGCAGCAGTCCCACCTTCTCCTACCCTTCAAATGCTTCCCTACTCTTCAAGCTGACACACCTGGCTGCATGACCAGTGAATCAAATAATGGAACAAATCGGGCTGAAAAATAGCCCAGCAAAAAATATTAATTGCTGGGTTATATTAGACACGCACATGTATAAGTATTTTTCACATACATGTAAAATAAGCCAGCTATTTTTCTGCTGGACGAGATCTCTAATCCACCATAGCTCACACAAACACCCGCCCAACACGCTGGGCAGGGTAAAATAAGAAGCAAGATCAGCAAGTGTAGATCACAGCTGCTTAAGATGGTACTTTTCACCAAATAAACTTATATGTACGTATATAAACATATATGTTACAGGGTCAACAGTGCCCGTATTTTAGCAAGACTGCAACAGGAAAGCAGGAGCTGACAAGCATAGGAGATAGATCAGGTTTCACAAGCATCACATTGCAAATCAAAAGAAAAACTTTTTTTGCAATCACCCATAAACATAAAATCTTACCTTTTGCTGCCCTTAATAGAGACTGTCGCCCGACCCCTAGCAATGTCTGCACCCCAAGAACACTCTGCGGGATCTCCTTGTCTAAAAGGGGTCCAAGTCTCTCACAGATCCGAAGAAGATAATCCGGAGGGATGTGTGCATTGACGGCCACCTATACACACAAACAAGACACATGTTAAGATGTCTGTTCAAGTGCACGGGGCACTGAAAGAAAGAGCATCCCTGCAACAGCTGTGACTGCAGCAGGCATACAAACCCCGCAAAACCCAGCACTCTCCGTGCAATGCCCTGAGCAATGCACCGCCCTGGGGACCCTCCTCAAAAATCAGTTTTATCGTGCAAATCATTTTTTTAGAATACAATATTTCTTGTTTAGCTGAAAGGTGAGACATTCCTATTCCAGTAAGATGCACATGTGTAAAAACCCAAAAGATCTAAATGTTACCCTGAGAGCAGAAGCCAATGTCAAGTGTTTAGCTAATAGAAATACGTATTCTTTTTAAGACTCACA
>JAVCKT010021851.1:14973-25669 GCA_032273925.1 Rhynchotus rufescens
AGGGCAGATCAAGGAAATCATCACGACAGCAGTGGCATGATTCATGCTCAGCCACTTGCCATATTTTTATAAACCACAGATGTGCAGAAACCGCTACCGGAGGTTTCTGGTAAGAGGAAGAGAGTCCCACTTCATTTCCAAGAGGCAATGTGGAAATGAATGGTTCAGGAAGGATGTCTGCTGCACAGAGCACCTGCTCCAAGGGCACACACAGTATGAAAACTGAAGCGCATCTTTAAAAAGACAATTCAGCACACAGCTGTCCTTGCACGCCTGCGACCATCCCTTCTGTTTCCACAGAAAGACATTTCCAGTTCATTCCTGTTCAAACAGAGCTTATGAAATTTCTTTCCTAGGTTTATTTAACAAAATAACCTGGGCAATTCTCAGAGCTGCTCCCTGTGTTTTCGGGCACGTGAAATCTGCCGTAGCACGGTTTAAGTGTCCCTGCAGAGGGGCTGCACAGGTAGAACAACTCTTGGCTGACAAGGAAGGTCTTGTTGCCTCCAAACTTTTATATTACTAGAACTCATTTGAATCTCAGTATGTGAAAATAAGTTACAGATAAAAAACAGAGAAGTCCAGATAAAGAAGACTTGCTGCAGGTCATGCCTTTAAGGTGTTCAGAGGTGCCTTTAATGTATGCTTAAGGGATATTTGAGCCTGAAACTTAACATTTTTCACAGATTTTGAGAATCTCATATTCAACAAAACCATAATAGCATCAAAAGAACAGTCTCCTTCAATAGTCTGTAACCTCACTTTAGAGCAGATGAAGCAATGTCTTTGACCTCTTCCTTCCTCAGGAGCGCCATGCCAAGACTTCACCCTACCTTATCCTGACAGTAATCAGCATAAATCTGGCTGGAACAAGGCACTTGGCCCTGGGCTAGAAAAAAAATACTCAAGGCCACTGATTTGTTTAACTCCGTGCACCAGCCAACGTACTCCTACGCTGCCAAAACGAGGCCTGGCACATTCTGTACAGCATCTTCACACCTGCTGGGCCTCTGGCAGGCAGCAGCAAGGGCTGTGCAGAATAGCCTCTTTAAAAAAAAAAAAAAAAAAAAAAAATTGTTGGTTGTTGGTTACCTTTTGCTTAGGGTTTTTTGAGAGGCATCAGGCATGCAGGGGTAAGTTGATTATTCAAGAAACAGAAAAGGGTTATAGCTCTCTTAACATGCAGAGTACTTCAACCTAAAAGAGTGGTCTGACCAACTGCATTAAAACATTTGGGGAGGAAAGCGATGAGAAATATTTTGCTAGAACACCCTCTGGGTCTTTGCTGTACTTCAGGACACTTAAAGTAAGGTCAGGGCAGAGCGATGCTGCCACGTCAGCCAGGAGCAGTTTTCTGAGAGGAGGTGGGGAGAGGAAGACCAAGAGGTCAGAGACGCTCTGTCGCAGAGCCAGGACGTGGAGGGAACCACAGGAGGGGCCCAGGCGGCCCGGCTGAGGGAGCCTGTCAGCAAGCAGAAGCGCAGCGCGTCTCGTCTGCCCCATCCCTGCCCAGGACCCTTCCCCGGCCCTGCTGCAAGCGACGCAGCCGCCTCAGCTTTCAGCAGGCTCAAACTCTTTCCGCAACTGCCCGGTCCGGAACTGGAGCATTTCAAACATGCCGCTTCCCAAAGCTCCTCAGCTATTAAAATACAAACAAAAACAAAACAAAATAATATCTGGCTGATGTGCATCATTACTGAAGCTCTAAAATACCCAGAATCAGTGATACCAAAGGGTTTATTCACACTACTGATAGCTGAATGTCAAATCACCATCTGCAGCACAAACCCTTTTTGCTTTTTTCTTTCTAAATCTTTTGCAGCTGCTGAGGCTAAAGCAGAACCACAGAAATAGTTTCTGTCAGCAGATACACATGACCTGAATGCAGTGGGATTGGACATTACAGAGCCAAAAGGGCATTTAAAAAAAAAAAAAATCCAGTCTTGAAAACACCAAATTTCGAGTTGTTCAGGACCATGTTCCTTCCTTCCAGTAGGCTGAGCTCACATTGTAACTTCAGGTTAACATTAATAGCATCATGCTAAGGCTGCAGCATAGAATTGTGGGTTTAGTTTGGAAGCTATCAATGCTCAAGTGTTTTCTTACAGGCTGACAGAACTAGAGCTACAGCACTATGGAGAGGACACAGAAACATGATTACATACTATTAAGAGTCAACAAATAGTAGTTCTGCATTCTGAACAAACCAAAGCGCACACTTTGACATTCTCAGTTTCTACAGTTAGCCAAAACTTTAAAGTTTAGAAGTCAGCCTGTCTGCCCTTGTGCTCTGAGCCCTCCCTCCAGGTTCAGAATCACTTCTGAGGTCTCTAAGAAAACACCATCTACCTGGAACCAAGTCCAAACGTGCCAGGAGAAGCATCCTTTACTCCCTGTGTTACTTACAGTTGAGTGATAACATTTAATAGCCCTTCCTAAACTTTTCATCTCATGCCTTAAGTGTGTGTGTGTGTGTGTATATATATATATATCACACATATATACATATGAAAACTTGCAGCATTAATTACATAGAGATGTCCCAAAAGATCTTTCTAGGTGAAGAATGTATCAGTGAGCATGGAGAAGCACTTCCCCAACAGCTCACTCAGGCTGCTTTCAGTAAAAGGGGAAATGATTAAACATAATTTATTGTTCTGTTCAGGAAAACCAAATCCATTATCTGTAGAAATTTACTAGAAAACTTAACTAAATGTCTTATCAGACCACAAAAAGTTTTGTACCTTTCAAAACAAATTATATTGCTCCTATAGGCACTGAAACAAAATTAAGCCTTGATTGGTTTGTTTACCTATGTCTTTCAAGAGAACTCTGCTAAAAATGTCTTAGCACTCACAGGTCAGTCAACGGCGTCGCCAGAGCAGCTGGAGGAGCAGCTTTTAGACAGCAGTTTGGCAGAGGTCATCCAAGAGGTTAGACCAAAAACCTGTCCAGCTCTGCCTACCTACTAATTAAGGGGAAGAAAATCTTCAGGGAATCCAAGGAAACACCACTCAGCAGCTTTTATTGACAGGTAACCCGGAGCACAAACAAATTCCTCAGATAACTCCCAGGAAAAGGTTTGGTTTGTTTGGTTTTAGGCACTCAACGTGCTGCAACAGACCAAGTCATCCCAAGAGGAAGCAGCAGAGAGGGAAAACTGATGGGAGACGCACAACTGAGGTCACTTGAGTGACATGTCTACAAAGAAGGTTAAACAGTCGGTTCCAGCGAGAGACAGCAAGTGCATTACAGCTCTGCTGCTCCAAGCAGGCTTCCTTACTCTGCCTTGCACCTTGCTGAGCAACCAAACGAGCGGCTGGAAGCTGGTGGGCATCCCACCAGAGAAGGACACGGAGATGGCGAGTGCAGCCAGGGAGGGCCATGAGGGGCCCTTCCTGCGCTGGCTGCTTTGTTCGGATGGGGTAAGAATGCCAAGGGTCTGGGCATCTTCCCCATCTAAGTTAATCGCGAGCCTTCTCTAAACACAATTTTATTTCCTTCTTGATCAGAAGCCCAGTTTTTTAAAAAAAAAAAAAAAAAAAAAGCACCACCTTGGAGCATCTTCAAAGCACTTTGCATGCATTAACTTAGTTTTAATACCACAGCATGAAACCATTATCGCCATTTCACAGTAGAAACTCTGTAAGGTTCAAAGTTTCTTCACACTGTGAATAAGAGACACATTTCAGTTTTAACTGCTCTGATTTGTTTGGTAACACATGGGGAGCAAAACGATACAACTGAGGAAGTGTTTTTAAATAGATCTGAGTGGACATGTTTCATAACCCAATTTAGTCTACATTACCTTGGAATTGTTCCAAGGCATCTGTATTTTTGGTTGTATAAGCCTATTAGAAGTTTGATCACACAGGAGATACTAGTGATTTACTAAATGCTAAGCTTATTAAATTGATCATTTGCAATTTTCAGATTTTCCCAACCGATTCAGGCCTCCTTGGGTCCCAAGGCAACCAGCTGTCCAGCACACATACAGCATCTCGCCATCTCCAGCAAGCTGTACAGTTTCTTAGACTATATCTAAAACACAACTCTCCTGAAGGATAAATCCTGCTGCTTCAATTATGATTTTCTGTCCTACCTCCCTCCCCAACTAACTAGCCTGAGTAGAAAGGCTTTTTTTTCCTCTCTCTCTCTCTTTTACATCCAAATCACTGGTGTTGCTGTTAAATGTGCATTAAAGTGTTTTTAGAAACAAGCACCACATACAAGTGTAACTTTGAAAAGTTAAAAAAACCCCATTGTTTCAGGCTGGGACCAGCTCTCAAACACATTGATTTTTCCGAAGAAAAGCAACAGAGCAGGTTCAACAGCCTGACATGGCAGCCCTCTGATTTCCCATTTGCAAACTTTAACAAAAACAACAAAAAAAAAAATCAACACTTCAAATGCAATATTAAATTCATGGCGTGGGGCTGAAAAGTTTACAAACTTTACAAGCCAAAGATGCTTCTTTAGCCTGGAAGGATGCATACCTCAAAATGAGATAATCTAATCAATGTAGGCAGAGTGGTGAAAGCAAATTAAGAGCCTGCAACTGAGAAACACAAAGGACCATTTACAGAAATTTTACCAAATTATAGAATTCATTTGAAGTTTGAGGGGATTATTTTCAAGCAATCTAAGTGGTGCACCACAATTCATGCAGAAAACTTGCCATTTAAAGTGCCACATTCCCAACGAAAATGTTTTTGTGGAGAATTTCCAGTCTCCTGAGAATTAGAGGAAGTGACGCTACCACCACAGTTACCTTACCCGGCTGCACTCCATACTACTTAACTCCTGAATATAACAATCATGCTGGCCTTTAATTTTCATCATGCAATTTTTCCTTTCTCTTTGAAAAGTTACGTTTTAAAATATCCTCCGCAGATGAAGCAGAGAAGCATGAAGGCCTCCTGCCAAAATCTGCTTTCCTGGCAGCACGAGGATGGGGGCTGGCGTCTTCAAACAGCAGCCAACGTAGAATGAGAGAGGCTGTTGGCCAGCACTTCAACAGCAACTCATAGGCCAGTCTTTATATATATTATATATATATATTATATATAATATATATAATTTATATATAAATATATATAATTTATATATAAATATACACACATATACGTTCACATTTGTGTGTTCGGCAACAGAGAAAACTCACAAAGGGCTGGTAATTCAGCATCAAAGTCACATTGGATTTTCTCATTTGAACATCTCCTTTCTCTGGGTAACAAATCAAGTAAGTAAGTGGAACTGAGGCAGAGTAAGAGGTTTGAAAACAGGAGCTCTCCTCACCTCCTACTGCACTCTTTGCAAAGGGGAAAAAAAAGTCCAAGCCACCCATGACAGATAAAGGCTTTATAAGGAAAAGCAAGTTAGCAGTTACCAGATCCACTCATTAGCTGCTGCCTTCCTCCCCCCTTCTTTCCTCCCTCTCCCTTTTCCCCCTCCTGTAGGTGCTTTACTGGCAAGAAGCTCTCAGCTGGTTTCTGGTTGCGAACCTTCTGCTCAATCCTGGCAGTTCAGATCCCGTCCACAGCAGGAAGGAAACAGTTTTGAGCTCAAAGTTACGACTCCCAGGCACAAACCCCACCAAGTACAATGGAGGAGGAGGAGGAGGAGGAGATCACGCCAGTGTTTACAGGGCAGGGCTGTCCATGCCCGCACTGCAGCCGTCCAGCTTCCCACAGCCATCAACAGACTTTTTCCGCTCAGATAAATACAAGGACTGAAAACTTAAAAAGCCCCACGCACCTTACAGTCACTTGCTAAAATTAGGGTCTCTCAATATTTAATTGTAAGCTAGTGAGAACAAGGGAATTAGGTGTTTCATTTGAGCATTACTGTAGTTCTTCCTTTTTTGAGGAAGGGCAGCCCTCTGAGACCCACGGCAGCACTTGGCCTCCTCTAACTGCTGTAAACTTGCCCATTTCTCAAGAAAACTTGAACGCGAGCGCTGCTCTTCCCCCGCTGCCGCGCTCAGCATCGCCCCATCCCTGCTGGCTCTTCAGCCAAGCCCAGCTCAGCCCCGAACCTGGGACAGACCCGTTCGCAGTCAGGATGGGAAGAAAGAAAGAAAAATCATCAGGGCAGGAGGTGCTGCAAGGTGTTAGCAAGTCAGCCCAAATTCCACTCTGTCCTACAAGGGAATTGTTCAGATTGCTGTGGTTAGACTATTTCTCCAGGGCTTGGAGAAGATGAAGAGACAACATTTTAAGCTGTCTCCATTCTGATTTCCTCTTGCACGGGGTCTGGAACAGACCCCTATGACCTCAGTTTCATCCCATCTCCTGCTCTGGGAGTTGATTCCAGGAGCCCACAGTTACACTGCAGCACTAAGGGAGCTGCACAGAATAGAATGTCTTTGGCAGCATTTCTGGTCCTGCTGCTTCATTTTTGTTCTGTTTTTAAAAGTTACTAATAGTTTATTTAAGAGGAGGAGGAAAGAAGAATGTGCCCTACATGCCAGGGAAACTTTTTCTTCTGGATTCTCATAGTGGCTCCTGGCCTTAAAAGGCAATCTTTGCCTGGCCTCCGGATGCTGCGCTGCAAGCACTCGCTGCCAAGGCATGGCAGGCGCGTTAAGGACGACAAGTGCCATAACATTATCCCATAGTGCTGCTTCTCAATAAAAAGCCCCAAACAGTCGCCGCAGCTGGAGCTGCCAGCTGAGCAGGAAGGACGTGGAGCAGCGTCACCCACCATGGATGTGTCTGCAGCGCAGGGAGCCTTCCCTTCCCCGGTGGGGGGTCCCGCTGCCCCTCTCCCTCAGCACTGCACTTTCACACCTCCATCGCTAGCTGGGTGAGCGCGCGTGGGGGCAGGAACTCTGTGGGAGGGCAGTATCAAGCGTCCTGAGTGGCTGGCAGGGCCCAGGCACCACTGCAGCCCCTTCTCTTCTGCTCACGCTCCCCTACTCTCCCTCAGCTCTGGGAAGAACGAGTGCGGGCGCAAGGCTGGGCTTGCCAACGCTCCACAACCATGGGGCCTTCCCGGGGCGCAGGAGCCACCTTCCTCGCCTTGCCACCAGAGCTCCTCCCGCCCGCCCGGGCACCGGCCCGCGGCTCCAGCGCCTCTGCCGAGGGCCCCGCGCGGGGCCAGACTCCCCCGCCGCCAGCGCGGCCGTGAGGGGCTGAAGGGCCCTGAGCCAGGGCATGGGAGGCAGATGGGAGGAGATCCCAATATTTCTCTCTAGGAGACAGCGCTGCAGTTCAGGAATCGTTCACCAGCTCCCGCGCAGAACGTTCTCTTACCCAAGCAGATACCCTGTTCTTCGTTTTCATGTGCCCCCGAACCTCCATGCCAAAAACCCTTCCCTATCCAAACCAGTCAGTGCCAAAACAACAGTGCAGTAAGATTCTTTTCCTGAAAGATTTAACGTAAGCCTTTTTTTGGGGGTAATGTAGCGATTGCGAAAGAGAAAGGGCACAAACCTTTCCTAATGTTTATTCTCAAGAGCTCCATGTGGCGCCAAATTCGGTCTGCGGTAAAAGAATTCAGTAGGTCATAGATTAGCAATGTCGCAACAACGAATTTATCCAATGCTTAGCGCAAACCATAGGGCAGAACCCTGTGTCACGGGTCCTCTTGGGAGCCACCCGAGTCTGCGTGCGTAGGAGATGGAGGGTGAGGGGCAGAGAGAAAGGGATCGTTGCTCTGGCTGTTGCACCTCCCTCCCTGGTGCAGCAAGCAAGGCCCAAGCTGTGCAGGACGGGAGCAAACGCAGCTAGGCCAGGGTGCCGGCTGCGGCCCGCGCTGCGCCGGCGCCTTCTCTCCTCGCAAGTGCCGCTGCGCCAGAGGGGTCCTGCCGGAGCCGGCCCTGGCGCACAGGAGGCGAGAGGGCACCGCGGGCAGGCCCCGCTGACTCCCGCGGCTGCTTTCCACCTGCACCTGAGCTGGGCCTGCAGAGACGCACCTGCTGAAAACACGGGCTGCAGCCTTGGCCTTGGCTGGGGCAGCTGTTCGGCCAAGGGGCAGCAAGCTGCGACTCCCAGCAGTGCCCGGGCACAGGCTGCCAAGGCCAAAGCCTCTCCCAGCCCAGAGAGGCTCGGCCCAAACGGCAGCGGCTTCGCTCGCTGACACTGCTCACATCCTGCAGCTGGGCCCTGGGATTGGCACCCATGTCACCTAACCCACATACCTGCACGTGCAAATGCTCATAACCAAATGAGCTCTCTGAAGTCCACTTAAAAGCAGCAGCAACTTTTTTTTTGGGGGGGTTGGTTGGTTTTATTCTGTAGTGGGAACCAGCTCAGCTCAAGGTACACCGTATCTCCAGACCATAGTTTGAATTTCTTTTGTTAAAACCTTTAAGCAAAAGAGGAGAGTGTCTCTCAACTAAGACTGGGCAGTGAGAGAAATAGAGAACCTGCTTCTGTTACAAATGATTATTTGCTCTAGCAGGGAAATCTCTCACAGCCGGAGCTCAGACGCAGTGAATGGTGAGCACAGGGATCTGCACCCCACAGAGATCATCAGAAAGCAAGTTTAGGTGTGTAAGGTGTCTTTGCACTACAGGGAAGTGCAAAGTGTGCAGGGAAGTGCAAATCAAACCATTTGAAATCCCCCTGGAGGTCAAAACAACCACTTCTGAAGAGAGAAGAAACATTAAACCAACCCACCTGAGGTGGAAACAAAGAAGAGCAAGAAACAAAAAAAGACTGAGAAAATTCCCCATTTGCAATTTTTAGACTCTGCAAATTTAGAGAAAAATGCACATGCCCAGGAGCAACAGCATGGAAGCTTCTTAATTAACCTGTTACCTGCATGTTTCTAGGCAGCCTGTTAACTCGAGCAGCATTTTTTGGCTATTTCTCTTCTGTAATCTTCTCCTTGCACACAATAAAATTGTGACCAACGTATCATGGCTAAGTCCGTGTTTTGGCAACCAGGCACTGGGGCGCAGCCCTGCTACCCTGCCAGGACAGCACGCGCAGACGAGTGCCCCTCCGGCCCCTTCGCAGAGCGGTGCTTCCCAAAGTTACCTTTATTTCTACACTGAGCAAATTTGATCTGCAAACCTCACGTCCTTATGAAGGGGGATTTCACAAGGAGACCCTCAGCACAGGCTTCCTTTTCAGTACAGAATGGGGTGTTAATAGGCCGCACTTTTCACTGTGGCAACCTGGCCTGTGCGCTCCCCTGCGAGACACAAACGTGGCCGGCGTCTGCAGGGCCCAGCACGAGCGGGAACCTGCAGCCGGGTTTGTCTCTGGGCACAGATGGGGGTTGCTCTCCTCACCACCTTCTTCCCTTGCAAGAGCCTTTGCACTCTGGGAAAATGTTTATCCAACCACACAGCAACAGGTTGAGGCATTGCCCTAGCCTGAGGAAAAGCTGTTGCAAAGGAAATACACAGGGGCTGCAGGCCAAGCTCCCTATCCCAACCTTCCCTATGCATTCTGCTTTGCAGCATGAGTACAAATAATGCTTAACGCACAACTAATCTCAGTTTTAAAAGCATTCACTTTCAAAAGTCTAGCAGAAGGCTTTCAAACGGGCTTTGTAAGCGTGCTGTGCACTATGAAAGCGGGCAAGAAGGGACTACAAGACCCGGAGCGCAGGGGGTTAATGAAGTCACGTCAAGCCGGTGCTCTCAGCAGATAACTATTTTTCAGCGTGGTGCAACACGTCCGCCTGCAGCCGGCCCGGCCACGCTGCCGGCCCTGCCCAGCGCCCCGGAGGCGCCAGCGCAGCCTCCCCAGCCGGAGAGCGCCTGCGCCACACGCAGCACAAGCAGGTTGCTTCTCTTGGGAGGAGGGTGAAAATAAATTCACCGAGTGCCTTCTGCGTCTGTCTGGCTGCTTCACTGCACACACAACTGCACCTCTGAAACGGCTTCCGCGTGCAGGCAGGTGGACAGCCGGATTGCCAGCACCGCAAGCGACAGCGTGTGCGGAGACCTGGGTAGCAATGCGGGACCTCAACGTGCAGCCTGCGCAGCAGCTTCTGCAAACAGCAATAGCGAGGCAGTTCCCCCATCCGCAGGCAGGACTGCACACCCATGCCCGCTGGCTTGTTTCTAAAGCATTTGCACTAGCACACACCTGGTCACCCCACTGAGGCAGGCTGAGCAAAGCTCAGTGTGAACAGCAGCCTCACCTGGAATTCAGGCCCGCTGCACAAGCTCATCTCTCACGCTGCAAACGAATCACACATGAAGGACAACCCCAATGGCTCTAACACGGTCACTTCTCTCTCAGTGACAACCTTAAAGCTCAAGAATGGATTTTGGTTTTCTTTTCATATGAGTTTGGCCACAGCAAAGCTTAAATCCCGCCTTTCCTGGCGTGTCTGACGCCGGATCCGATGATGGGACCTTCCCGCCTTTGTTTACAAACGGTCTTCAACACAAAAACTGAACTCCATGGCTCAAAAACACAAATTAAGTCTCCTCACAGGGTAGGGGGAGAGGTGAAGGTATAAGCAGCAAAGCGTTATCTCAATTAGAGAGCTCATTAAAAAGAGTATGGACAAAACATTCACCAACCACATAGTTTATTTCAAACTTTGCAACAGAATTCTGCAATATTTCTCTTCGCTGTGAATAGCGCCTGACTGCTTCAGTATTTCCTAGAAGAGAGCAGGTTACAATCTTGCTTTATATGCACTAGAGTTTTTTTTTTTTTTTTTTTTTTAATTAGATAAAATAATAATTACTGATGGAAAAAGTGGTAGGGATGAGAAACGCTTA
>JAVCKT010021852.1:0-29305 GCA_032273925.1 Rhynchotus rufescens
CCGCCGGAGGATGGGCAACGCGCAGCGGAAGGCGCCGCGCAGCCAGCGGCGGGGCAGGATGCGCTCAGCAACAGGTACCGGGGGCCGGGCCGGGGCGGGCCGGGCCGGGAGCCGCTCCCTGCGCTGCCGCCGCCGCTGCCCCCGCCGCAGCGGGGCCCCCTCGGGACCCCCCCGGGCTGTGCGAGGCTCTGGGCCGGCGGCGGGTGGGAGGCACCTCGCTGTAGCTGCAGCGTGGGGGTGCTTGTCCTTTGCTGCAGCCCCCTCCCGGCTGCTCGGTCCCTTTGGGTCGCTTGGAGGACACTGGGAGAGGTCACCTCCAACGGAGGGCTTTGGCGGCACGGCCAGCGGCGGAGCGGGGCTCATTGCGGGGTCCCCTTCCTGCTGCCGCACTCGCTGCTGGTGGGTGCAATAGGTGCTGGCTGGTGCCCTGAGCACTGGGGAGCCGGCCTGGGCTGTGGGGAGCCCTGTGCTCACTGGAGTCCTGCCTGCTTGGGGAGCCCCTACTTGCTTAGCCCCCAGAACACGGAGCCCCTGTCTGCCACAGCTCCTGAGGGACATACGTGTCCCCAAGGGGTCCTGAGTAGCCAAATGTCTAAGGGAGACAACCTGCAAGGGGCACTTGGAAAGAGCATGGCCTGCGGAGGGCTAGCCCAGAGCCAGGAATGGGCAACCTCAAGCATCTGGGAGGAACAAGCAGGACCTGTCTGGTCACTCTCTTGTCCCCACCTGGGCTGGCCTAGGCAGTTCGGCAACCCTTTCCAGACACCTGGAAGTTCAACTTTCCTTCCCCATCAAGCCCAACCCCTGGAAATGCCCCAATACCCTGGACGTGCTTGGGTCTGCCACGTCCCTTGGCTCCCAGGCCACCTGGTCCAGTTCCCCCAGCACTCCGCAATCCAGCGCAATGTGTTCAGCTCCGGCTGCCTTTGCCTTTGCTTGGCCCCTGGTTCAAGCACCAGTGCATGTGGCAGTGCTGGGAGCAACAGGGAACCTGCCAACCCTAGGAGGAACCTCCAAAAAATGACTTAGGATCTGCCTTAAAACATGGAGTGATTGTCATTAGCCCGAGTGACTATGAAATCTTAATAATGAGCAGGCAGAGGGGGTGGAAGCACATGCTGCCTCAGTATAATTTAGCAGCCGTGGTGCTAGCAAAGGGATGAAAGCGAGCAAAGAAAGCTCCAAGTTGCATGGGGGGCTCAGTGGAGCTGCCTGCTCCACTGGGCACAAGGGACAAAGGATGCTGCGCTGCCAGGAGCAGCAGGTCTTGCAGGGAGTAGGCCATGGCAGGAGCTCGGAGATCTCCAGACCTGTCTTGTGCATGGTGCCGGACAGTGCTTTGATGCTCCGGATCATTTAGGCTCAAGGCTGCTGGGATGGAGCAGCTCCGACATTCCTGAGCCGCCAGCTACGGGCGGCTTTGCGGCGAGGCAGCGGAGCAATGCAGGCTGGAGCTTATCTGCTGAGGAGAGGTCACTGGAACTTGATAACCCCTCAGGCCTCACGTTCCCCAATGAAACAGACCTGCAGTGGGACAACTGCACCGCTGCAACCAGCCTTGGCTCTGCTGGCGACGTGGAAGAGACAGGCTGGGGAGTCAGGATAGCTCTTGGTGTCTTGGAAGGTTTTGCCATTGGGATGGGCACAGCCGTAGCTGGGCTCCTGAGAGTAAGGACCAGAAGATGAGAGAGCCTAGACCTGCAGCTTGCTGGTGGCCACCTAGGCCAGGAGGTATCTAGGCTAGGTTCAAGCAGGACTGTTTTTCCGTGAGCCGAGCCAAGCTCACCTGCAACTCCAGAGGCTGGTTTGGTTGCTGGAGCTGCTCCATGCGGCTCTGGCGGGGCCTGTTGGGGATGTTCCTCCCTGCTGGCTCAGTCCTCAGGCTGGATTTTTCTGGCACTTGCTGTCAGAGCTGCGAGCTCTGCAGGGAGGTAGATATGCCCAACGGCTTCAGTGATTTGACCGGGAGGTATCTCTGAGGTTACTGGTTCTGTCCATGGCTGTCATAACTGTGCAGTGGGGTCCTGGGAGGGACACTGGCTGTGTGGATGGGGACATTAAAGGTTGGGTTTCATGGTGACTTCCTCCTTGGGGTCTGCTGTGTGGCCGGGAGCCCTGCGAGGTGACTGGGTACAACCCAGCTCCACGTGCACCACGTGCAGGCGTCCAGCAGCCTGTTCCCCACCACCACCGGAGCACTTGGGGCTGCATTCCTGCATCTGCTGGAATTCAGGCTCCCCAAGGCCTCATTCCTTTGGGAAAAGCAGGCAGAGACGTAGAAATCACCCAGAGCACTTAGCAAGTGCTCCCTGTGGATCATGTAGCTTGCGACTTTCGAACCAAAGCAAGAGGGAACTTGGGGTTAGGGAATCTCGCATCTAGTGGTGCAAAAGTTAGAACTCAGAAACTCTCCATTCTTGCTTTTTTTTTTTTTTTTTTTCTTTTTTCTCCTTTCTTTTTGGATAAAGGAAAGCATTTGGGAGTGGGGGTGAGAAGCTTGGAGCCCGTCAGGACCCTGAGCTTGGCCCAGCGGGGAGGGGACCCAGCCCGTCCTCGCTGCTGCCCCCATCCCCGCTCGGGGCCCTGGTGCAGGGGGCATCGCAGCCCCCCGGGCTCCCGCGCGCTGCTCCGTGGAGCGAGCGCGGCCCCCGGCCCCCCTCCTCCCGGGGGCAGGGGAAGGAAGAGGGGCCGGGGCTGGACAATGGGCTGCGGGGAGCTGACTCAAACAGCAGTTCCTGGTCATTTCCTTTCTCTCCGCGCTGGAGAAAGGGTCCAGAGGCGAGCAGGAAGCTCCGGCGCTCCGCGAGGGCCAGCGGGCGAGCGGGAGCGTGCGGCGCCGGCACCTTCAGCCCGGCCCTCTGCACGGCCATGGCCAAGGCTGAGTCGCTCCTGCCGTCGCGGCACCGCACAGGTAAGGTTGCCAGGAGGTGCCACCTTGGGGCCGTGCGTCTCCCATCCCACTGCTCCTGGTGGTACTGGTGTCTCCTGCGCTCGCGGTGGCATTGCTGGTGGCCGTGATGAAGGCTGGACCGAGCGCGTCCTTGAGCCGTGGCTGAGCGCAGTGGGACCCGCCGTGCACCGCGCTGCTGCAGCCCCCGGAGCCGCGGCGGGGACCGTGGGGACGGAGCTCACGCCTGCGGCCCCTTTGTCCCCAGGCCTGGCCGCTCTCCTCCCGCAGGCCACTTCCTCACATTGTCCCCGCGCCCGGAGCGCGCAGAGAGCAGCAGGGCACAGGGGAAGCGGCGCCTTCCTGCGAGCTCCCGGCCAGCGAGGCCGAGGGGCGCGCAGCCCACACGGTGCCTCGGGTGCTCCGAGGTGGCGGGGGGCTCCCAGCCGGCGGAGGCTCGTGAGCAGGGAACGGGCAGGCGATGCAGCGGGTCCTTGGAGGTGACATGAGCAGCTGGCTGTGGGCGAGGAGGTCGGAGAGCGCGCGGGCCTCGTCTGTGGCTACATTCCCACTTGGGAAGGCAGCGGGCGCTGCCTGCTCCACCTGGGCCCTTGATGGGATGAGGCCGCCTCCACCCTCCGGCTGCAGGGTGCCCCGCAAAGGGCTCGCGTTTGGGTGCGATCAGCCCCGCCGCGGAGGAGCCGGGTGTCCTGGCAGGAGCCCGCTTGGACGGGCAGCGGCTGTGGCTGTCACCACGACTGAGCGTCGTGGCGGGTGGTTGCTGCAGCAACAGCCCCCTAAGCCACAGGGTGTCCCGCAGGGCAGAGGCAGCGGGTGCCAACCTTGCGCGGGGTCCGCAGGCACCGTCAGCGGGAGCGATCGGCGCCCACGTCGCCTCCGGGCCCGCCCTGTGGCAGGGTGAAGCGGAGGCGGTGGATCCCAGAGCCTGCCGTTTGTTCCAGGACCTCCTCACGGTCTGCCCTGTCCGGGCAACATGCTGTTAACTCTGAGCCCTACTGATGGGCACTGATGCTAGCAGATATTTTGCCAGTGGTGGCTTCAATTGAAAAAGATCTTGCACAGCCCAGCTCCCTTCCCACAAGCTGAATGACCCTCCCCGCTGCCGAACCCACCCACCCTTGCCATCAGCTTCTACAATACCATCAGCTGCTGTCAGTACAAAAATCAGCTGATTGCCTGCAAAGCAGAGCAGGAAGGGTGCCTAGCGCCTGTGGCACAGTCAGTATAGCAGCGTGGTGTTAATCTTTAATGAATTAAAGATTTAATTTTAGCTTGAGGCTGCTGCTGTGAAAAAAAAATGCTTTGCTGCGTGGCAGTGGTGCTGAGTGCCAGGATTTGGCCAGGACATCCGTAACGGAGCAGACACCAGCCATGTCTCCCTGCTCTCCTCATCCCAGGGGTGCTCCTGGCTGCAGTGATCCTTCCTCATTTGTGTCCTGCTCCTCATTGCCAAAAATAAATACTTCTGCACCCTAAAGTAGCTTGAAGTAACCTCCAGCCCCTCTCTTCCTCCCAGGCTTTTGAGGAGCTGTGCTCAGAGCTTGCCGCAAGTTTGCAGCTCTTGCCACGAGCTTGCAGCTATGCAGCGAGCGAGGTGATGCAGGGCTTGATGTAGCTGTGGGGTGAAGCATGGACTTGTAGGTCGAGGCCATGTAGATTTAAGCTACTTAGATGCCAGCTCCTGCAGCACCACAACCAAACCACCCCATGGAGGAGCGCACCCAGGGCGGGTGAGACGAGCGCCTGGGGTGAGTGCTTGAGTGGGACAACAAGATCCCTGCAGTGAGCAGCGCTCGCCTTTCCGGGGCCATTGGGGTGGTTGGCAAAGGAGCTGCTTCACATTCCGAGCTTTGCACCGGGCTCCGTGTCCAGCCCCGGAGGCTGTTCTGTGCCCGCCACGGTCACTTGCCGTTAGGCATCGCAGCGGGGCTGCTGGGCCGGTGCGTCCGAGTTCGGCAGGAGGCGAGCCGGGACAGGAAGGGCTTCGCGCCGAGGCTGCCAGCTCCCGCTGTTTGCTCTTTTCCGTTCCCCTCCGTCCGCCTTGGCTCGCTCCTGGGAGCTATGTCATCGGCTACCCGCGCCGCGCAGCTTCTGTGCCCTCGCGGGCCGGGGCGCTCGCTCGAAGCCGGCAGCAGGCAGGCTTGGCGCTGCCCTGCGCTGCCTTCTCTCCGTGCCGCTGGGTTGTCGTCGCAGCGGCTGCAGCCTCGGAGCTCGCGCTCGGTCGGCGCCGCTCGCCGGTACCCGTTGCCATGGCTGCTGGGTTGATGGTCCGTCGCCCGCTGCTGCTGTTGCGCCGCTCCTGTGCTGCTGCGTGGATGTGAGGAGTGGGGCAGCAGCACCCACCTCCCCACAGCACGCCTGAGGACAAGGAGTTTTCAGTGGGGAGCTCAGGCCGGAGCCGTCTCGCCGTAACTTCGCCCTGGGCAGAGGCAGCTGACCATGGCCCTGTCAAACATCTCTGTGTGGATCCGGGATGCTTGGGCAGTAGGTAAACTCTGGGTGCCGGGCGTGTGTGGTTCCAGGGGGATGCACGTATGGCAGCGCGTGCTCTGCAGCTGGCAGCGCAGCAGGGACTCCTTCCTCCACGGAGAGAACGGATTCCGGCAGGGGCAGCCGCTCTGCTCGCAGCCTGAGGTGGGACGCAAGCCCCTGGTGGCTCTGGACCTGTCCTTCTGGCAAGTAGCGCCAGCTGGAGCAGCCCTGTCATCCCAAGACTGAACACTCGTGCTGCGTGAGAGCCGGGGCGGGCGTGCGGGAGCAGGGGCCCTGTGGCCAGGACTGGCGATTGCCCTTGGGGCCAGCGCGCAGCCCAAGCTGCTCGCCCTGCACACCGGCTGCCGGCTCCGCGAGCGCCCGCGTTCCTCAGGGCACACCGGAGGAGGGAAGGGAGCTGGGACCAGCTGCATGCAACCCCTCCAGTGCCTCGACTTCCCCCCCAGTGCCTCGGTTTCCCCACCCAGAGCAGCGAGGGAGGCAAAGCTTGGGTCAGGAATGCTGCGGAGCATGCGGGGACAGAGCGTCCAGCTTATCTTGAGCCCATTGCTGATAAGCGCGGCAGCTTGGCGGGGGGCCAGGGGCCCTAGGGAACCCAGTAGTGACCCACACCCCCCTCTTGGACTTGACTGTGACCACGAAGACCCAACTAGAGCCGGGTGTCCACCACACAGCAGATGGGCTGGTTCCCCTCAGAGAGTGCCTGGCCAGAGGTGATGGAGCAGCTTGTCTTGTGCTGGAGACCCCAGGAAAGGTTTTTCGGCATCCCCATGGCAACAATGGTACTTGAACCGCAATCCCAAACTTGCTTTTGGAATGAGCCAGCACCTGACTGCTCCCAAAAATAGCCCGGCCCTCGGGACAACATTATCAGCCCTCGAGGCTGGCAGGGGGCCCGGCCTGGGGCGCTGGTCCATGGGCCACGCTGCAGGGTTGCTGTGAGCTGCCAGCCCACGCGAGGCCAGGCATCTACCAGGGGCCCAAAGCGCTTCCAAGTGCTTCCAAATACTTCTGCCTTTGACTTTTGCAGCCTGGAAATAAGGGGTAGGAGCCATTCTGCGTGGTGGGGATGCCCTCTCCCTCTCCATCGCCGTGCTCCAAGCACTGGCTGGTCTGCACAGGCGCCCATGGGGCTGCGGGGACAGCAGGAGTGCAGGGCAGGGGGGACACGGGCAGCCCCGTGCTCCGTGCGCGAGGGATGGCGAGTGGAGCCCAGGACACGCTTCCCCCTTACGTGAAGGGCGGCCCCGGGTTTCGGTGCTGCGGTTTGCTCACGTGGTTTGAGCCCACAGGGCGGGTGCCGAGGACACCCGAGGCCACCCAGAGGGAGCAGGGCCCTGGACGGCACCCGAGGGTGCAGGGCTGAAGCACCCCTAGGTAAGCTGTCTGCTTCGGTCCCGGTGATTCCAGGGAAGGTGCAGGAGGTCAATGCCAGAAAGGGTTTTCATGGAGATGGAAGAGGCACGGTGCCAGGCTGGAGACAAGGCAGGCGGCAGGGTGCCTGCAGTGGGCTTGGGGCTCCCGTGGCAGCAGCACGAGGGTCAGAGCTGTGGTTAGGGGGTCTCTGGGAGATGCTATCCAGTCCCTGGGAGATGCTGCAGGGTCCACATGAGATGCTGCAGGAGCCTCTAAGAGGGACAGCCCTGGGTGTCCCCAGGAGACGACCGCAGCGGGAAGGAGCCGCTGTGCCACACGGCAGGAGCGTCGCTGCCCGCAGACCACAGCGCGAGGCTGAAGCAGCGCAGGGAGCTGGGACACAGGGTGGGTCACTGGCCCTTCCCCAGTGCTCCGTTCTGGGGCCTTGGCTGTGGGCAAGAGGGATGCAGTGGGGCAGAGTGAGACCCCTCAGCTTGCAGAAGAGTCTGGTCTGGTGGGCAGAGCGTGATTTGCAGTGGTGGTTGTGAGCCCAGGATGGGAACTCGCTTCCCACAGCTGCATAGGGTCATGCTTTGAGGGAGGTGCCCAGCCCCAGCTCCATGCATGTCCCATGATCCTGGCCCTCTTCTCCAGCAGACAGTGACAATGCTGGGACAAGGGAGCACGGCTTGAGCTGCAAGGGGCCGGGAGCTGGGCTGCTACCAAGGTGGTACCGCTGCTTCCCGCTGCAGAAGGAAATTTTCCCCCAGGAAAATTTCACCCTCCTTCTGCTCAGCTCAGGGCAGGACGTGCAACACCAGCTGTGCCCCAGGAGCATCCTCAGCCGCTGCCCTGTGCCATCCCCTGGGCATGTGAGCTCTGCGCGAACGGGCAAAGACCCAGCACGATGTACACCAGGCGCGGAGACACCTCTCGGTTGATATGGAAACGAGTCAAATTATTTAAAGGAAGGGAAAAAAAAAAGGCAAAAAAAAAAAAAAAAAAAGCAGAAGCAGAAGTCTTGTGTTAAGTCACGTCGTTATGGAAACCCAAATTATAAAAGTAACTAGGCTAGGGATGTGGCACGTTGCTTTCGGATGCGGGGCGTTGTGCAAACTCCGGGCACCGAGGGGGAAGGGAGGGCAGGCAGGGAGCCGAGCTCAGCGCCCGAGCAGCGCGGGCAGGAGGTGGCCCAGGGGTGCGGTGACAAGCCCAGCACGGATCTGGGTAGGGGTCAGTGCCCACATTTCTGTGCCTAGGTGCAGCTAGGGCTCTACGTGGCAGGGAGCAAAGGAAAAAGGGAGACAAGGCGCCGGCTCCAAACCAAGGGGGTCCTGATGCTGCCGTCTGACTTGGCTCTTTCCCGAGTCCTGGGAAAGCTCCGCGCCTCCTCGTCAGCGGAGCAGAGCTGCCATGGGCGTTGCTGACGCGTGTCACGTCCGTGGGCGCAGGGACGATGTGCACTGTGGTTTGACATGTCCTGGGGAGCTGGGCTGGCGCCAGCATTTGGCCCCACCTCAACCGTTTCCCGAATTGGAGCCCATTCTGCACCAAAGTTGGGCCAAGGCAGCCAATAGTGCTGACCACACGGCATCCTCAAGCTTGGAGGAGGACCAGCCCTACAACCTGACCATGGAGGGAGCATGTCCTGATCTTCCTCCCCTTCTCCATCAAGCTCCGGGCCCAAAGCTCCTCTCCAGGAGGCAGAACCAGCTGCGTTTTGTGCTCCGGCTCCGGAAGGGAGGGAGCCCGGGGATGCTCCGGCACATCTGCGGATGGTGCAGCACGGGTGCTTGGGCAGGGGCACTCCCTCCACCCTGGCAGGAAGCTGCTCTAGGTCAGAAACCCACATCCTCTTTTGCCGGGTGTTTCTCCAGATCGTGGGTGCTGGAGGCTGCAGGGCTTCCCAGTTGCCCCCATAGTAAGACCCAAGCAAGACCTAAGCATCTTCCAGAGGGCTATACCCCTAAGTATTTCTGAATGGACTGGGAGATGGGGTGCAGTGAAGGCAAGAAGCTGAAACTGGGTGGTGAAAAAATCCCTGGGCTTTCACCACTGTCCTTTTGCTTTTTGAGGTCTCCCCTTCTGCAGCAAGGAGGTTGCTTCACCGTCGCTCTTAACCAAAGAACAGTTGGGCCATGGCATGGAGTAACAAGGCTTTCTTTCTTCCTCGGTTTCTCCTCTCTCCCTTCCTGGCTGGTTCAAGCAGCCCAGGAGAAGGCCCAACAAGCCAGGTCCCCCAAGAAGTGTGTCCAGGCCCCAAGTGCCAGTGTTGCTGGTGGAGGCCAGTCCTGCATGGCGGTGTGGCCTGCAGAGGACATCTAAGTCCTCTATTCCTGGAGAGCCTGAGGCACACACTGGGGCAAGCAACCAGGGCAGCCTCATGCCAAAGGTCTCTGACCATGCAGAAGGCCGGGGAGGGCCGCAACATGGTGTGGACTACCACAGGAAGTTCCATCTCCATGTGAGGAGGAACTTCTTCACTGTGAGGGTGACAGAGCCCTGGAACAGGCTGCCCAAGGAGGTTGTGGAGTCTCCTTCTCTGGAGGTCTTCAAAACCTGCCTGGATGCCACCCTGTGCCACGTGCTCTAGGTGCTTGAGCAGGAAGGTTGGACTAGATGATTAGAGGTCCCTTCCAACGTTAACCATTCTGTGATTCTGTGATTCTGTGGTTCTGTGATTCTGTGGACTACCTATCTGCTGTGATGAGCCCCATGGAGCTCCTGCATTCCCAGGTGCCCAGCTTGCCCTCAGTTTGGGATAAGTCACCAACCTATAGCAATGGCTGGGGAAAAACCCTCTCTCATTCTGGTCTGTCCTCCCCACAGCCACCTCTAACCTCGACCTCGAGAGCAAGAAAGCTGCGCACGCCAAGCTGCCATGGCAGCAGCCCGTGAACGTGTTCCTGGCCTCCGGCCGCCCACCAGGCATGGAGCAGCTGCACCAAGAGGCCCAGCTCAACCTCCAGAGCTTGCTGCAAGGTAGAGGGGACGATGGTGGGCTGGGTTAGTGTGACAAGGACAGGACAGGGCCCCTAGTCAGCACCTGTGGCCAACAAGGCTCCTACAAGGTTGGTGGCTAGCACAGCAACTCAGGTTGGCACTTCTGCACACCACCACATAAGAATTGCCCAGGATAACCAAAAGCCATGGCTGCAGGAACCAGCAAGACCGTGCTTTAAAAACCACTGCTTGCAACAGAGACCCCAGTGCAGCCTGGGCTAATTGTTCTGAGAGAGAATTCTTCCTGTTCCACCGCAGGAACATCAGGCCTTCCCTTCCCGTCACCAGCTCATCTTATATCTATAGCTGTAATAGACATCTCCCCATACGCAGTTGTATATGGTACAGCCCAGCTATAAAAATGAGGCCCAGCTGACCAAGAGATGCAGATGCTTTTGCTCCAGCAACCCATCCTCTGAACTTGTTTTTCTCCCAGTCACTACTAAAACATCAGAGCGACCAAGGCCAAGAACTGGTCCCTGGGCACCCACCACCCCCATGGCATTTCTGCCAATGAGGACCTGGCAGTTGATTTGTTTAATCTAATCAGCACGGCTGTTGATTTTGTTTCCTTCCAATTTCTTAATCAAGACATCACGTGGGCTCAAATCAGATGCTTTACAGGCATCGGTTAGATCAGCAGTCTGGCCTTTCTCCAACTTGTAATCTCATTAAGTTAGTCTCATCAGACCTGGTTTCCATGAGGCCATAATAGCCGGCATTAATTAACTCAACAATTACAGGATAGGGGGATGCTGAGTTCCCTCCTGGCCATCTCTGGTTGGATTTGCGTCCCCCTGAGTCCTGGTGCTTTCATAGGCAGTGGGGGGTTGGCAGCATCAAAGCTGTGACTTGCGTGTCCCAGCCCTGGACTTCTTCTGTGGGGGGCTGACTGGTGGCATGGGTAGGTTTCCATTCCCCATGGTCGGTTTCTCCTCTCCGTTGCCCAAGTCTCCCTGCCTGTGGTGACGAGGGACCCAGTGAACCAGCCAGTGTCACGTTGGTGTGCCCATGAGTGCAGCTAGCCCTGCAGCTGGCCCAGGACCCCAGGCTCTGCCATCGCCCTATCCCGCAGACCTTTGCAGGCGTGAGCTGCACTCTAGAGAACCTTCTTCCTCCCTGTCCACCTCCCTGTCCTTGCAAATGTGAGTGCGCAGGATTCACACAGGGTAGCCGGGCCATTCACAGGCCCTCTTAGCACCCACCTTGTCTCTGTGGGCAAAGATGTCACCCTGGAGCACCCAGGGCCTGCTCAGGGCACAGGCTCGAGCAACACCCTGCCATTTGTCTTGCAGAAGAGTATGAGGAGCAGTACACAGAGAGCAGGGTCACCGGGCAGACCTTCCGCGCCGCCGGCCACCTGCCCCCAGACACCCCCTCGGAGCCGTCGCCCCGGCCCCCACCTGCCAAGCGTCTCGAGTTCGTGCTTATGGTGAGTCCTGCGAACCCACTTCGTCCCAGACCCCGGGGCAGCCATGCAGGGCCGGCGGGAGACAGGCCCATCTGCCCGTGCACATGTGCCAGGGAGGAACCATTCCGGCATCGCCTGGAGAGGAGGGGCTGGCATGGTGACTCAGCTAGCGGGGCCATGGGTGGCCTTTTTGCCCATCCCTCTTCCTCCTCTCAGGAGTGGCTTTGGTGATTCACATTCCCTTTTTTCTTTCCCCACAGCCCCCAAGCCGGCGAGGAAACGAAGACGAGACCACCACTAACACGCTTGGTGTGAGGCCTCCTGAGGCCTCCCTCAGCCTCCCCACCACCCCAGACAAGCAGACAGCCTGGCCCAGGGCCTTCCCCCTGCCCACCGTGGAGGAGAAGCAGTGGCACCAGTCCTGCTCCATCCAGACCAACATTGTCCCCATCAATGTCTCTGGTAAGCCAACACGTTACAGTTGGGAAGAAATGCTAGCCCAGGCAGCAACCCCATCATCTTGCGCTTAGTATATTGTAGAGCAGTGGGAAGATAGGTCGGGGCTGCAAACCTGTGTCCCTGGAGGCCAGGACAGCACCCAGGGCGGGATGGTGGGGCAGCAGGATCTTGTTCATGTGGGTCATTTCCAACCATCTCTTTTGCCATCTGCAACTTTGTGCTTCCAATCCGCTGGTCACGCCAGCCTGGTCTCTCATTTCTGCCACGTTAACCAGCCGTCATGGTCTGTTGTCACCTTGGCTCTCATCATGTGCCGTACGACCTGCGTGTGTCACCTGTCCATCCATCCACCCTCGCAGGGCTACAGTTACTAAGGTACAGATCAGTACCTTGAAGTCCTGCACTTTGTCTGGTGCATATGCTCTGCCCCAAGGCATCATCCCTTCTACTAGGCATGGACAAGGTGTGACATCCTGTGACATTAGCAGGAGTCCAGCCATGCAAAGTCCAGCCTTGTCTGCACAGGTCAGTCAGTTGCACAGAGCCAGGGTGGTGTCTCTGGTTTTCTGTATATCCCATCTCCATCAGCAGGCTTCTTCATGGTCCCACCAGTGGGGAACAGTGCGTCACCTGCCATGCCTCCATCTCCCAGCAGCTCACGTCTCGTCGCTAACTGCACCCTTCCATCACCCTGCCCTTGCCACCATCACAGCACCAGCAGGGAGGGTGACTTGTGTGTCCAGAGCAGCATTAGTCCTACTAGCCACACTGTAGGAAAGACATGGTGCCAGCAGGGATGGGATCCAGGTCCACCCTACACCAGGCTCCTCCAAGACAGAGGGGCCAGGCATGGAGCAGAGAGCCCAATGCCGCACTCCCCAGTCTCCCTGGGCCTGGGAGCTCCCACGAAGTGAGGTGGCCTTGTCCAAGCAGCACAGTCCTCAAAAGCACTAGCTAGATGCACCAGGAGAGCTGGACTCGTGCTCGGCCTCTGCCCATGGCTGCATCGCCCTCCCGTCGCGGCCGTGTACAGCGTGTTTGTTTTGGCTACAGGGCAGCACTTTACTAGGCACGCGAGTGCTCGTCACTCCCTGTTTAACACAGAGACCGCGATGAACCCCAAGTCCACCCTGCGGCGTAGACGGACCATTATCGGATTCCCTAACCTGTCCCTGCGAGACCAAGGTGACAACAAGAACCGCGCTGCTGCTTTCGTGCTCTGGGAGTGCCCAGGCCCGGCTGGTGCCAGCCAGCACCACGCTGGAGCTGGCCCTGGGGGACACAGAGGTCGCTGCCCTGGCTCTGCCACCAGCTGAGAAGAGGCTGCCTGGAGAGCCTGTGCACACTGGTGATGCTAGTCCTGCCATGGGGCTGGGGCATCACCTGGAGCTGCCGAGGCTGCCTGTACGGGCATGCTGAGGGTGCTGTCGTGGCTGAGGATGCTCACAGTAGCCCTGGCTGGCCCCAGATGGGTGCGCTGCCATGGACCCATCTTTGACCGCTGTGCAGACAGTGTCTGTCGTGGTTTGAGGGTTCATTTCCTAAGGGAGGATGCAGGGAAATGGGCCAGATTCTTCTCAGAGGTGTACTAGGACAGGATACAAGCTGGAACAGGGGAAACTCTCATAGGAAGAAGGAAGATTTTCCCCATGTGGGTGGTTGGACACTGTGGTGAGGGACCAGAGAGGCTGTTACGGTCCCTTCCTTGGGAACTATTGAACCTTTCGTGGACATGGCCTTGAACATCTTGATGTGGCCACTTGTTCTCTGAGCAGGGAACCACACCAGACTCCCCAGGTCGCTTCCCAGCTGCAATTTCATGACACAAAAGACATACAGCCTGTGTGGGACCTATGAGCGCCATCTCATGCCTCCCTGACCCTAGTGGTGGTGGCCTGCTCTGCTTTATGGGTCCCATGTATGCTACCACCTGCAGGACAGCACTGGGCCAGCACGTTGGTCCCCATGAGGTTGATGTCCCCATGCAGAGACTCCCACCTCTGGTGCTAAAACATCCATGCAGTCCCTGGCATGGCCAAGACAATTCTCAAGGCTACTCTGAGGGTTAACAGAGGCCATGAATTGTCCCCATTTGTCATGTGGCTACCCTGATGTATGGGCTTTGAGAATATCTCATAAGAGGATGCAAACTCTTCCCTGACAGTCAGTCCAGGCACGTTGCAGTCATGCTAGAGATGCCGAGATGGGTCATGGAGTCAAAATAGCTCTGCCCTTGCAGCCCCTGGGTCCTGCCAAGTCGCAGGTGCAGGGCTGTGCCATTGACCTGCTGCTGGAGAGCAGAGCGGAGAGGTGCCCAGGGCAGCCCCGGTGCGGACGCCGCTCTCCGGCACCGTGCACTTGGGCAGCCCTGGCCTGCACAGCCCCAGCTCACTGGAGCTCACGTCTGTCCCCACAGGCAGCCCCAACGGCCCCACGTTCAACACGCACGCGCCCATCGCGGAGTCTGTGTCCTGCAACTTTGTGCCTGAGACTGCTCATGGGAGGAGGCCACCCCAGGAGATAAGCCCCCGCCAGCCACTTTCTGCCCCACTGAGGAAGACCTTCAGTGACCTAGGGGAGAGCCGGTGCTACCAGACGCCCACCAAGATGGACAGTGCGGCCATGGCCTACACCGGGGCCTGCAACGGGCCACAGGGCTCCACCTTCTCCCCAACATGGAGCTCCAGTTCCTTCAGCTACATGAGTCCTGCCAGCCCCACTGCAGGCCAAAGCAAGGGACCTGCGTGTGCGTCCCCAGGCAGCTCCAGTGCATCGCCCAACCTGGGCTCACCCGCAAACACTGAGCGGGCGGCCTCCTTCTTCATTGCCAAGGAGGAGCACGTGGGCAGCAATGGGCCCAACTCCTTCTCCTGTCCAGTGCCTGAATTCCCCCCAGCCAACGCAAGCGGCCAGAGGTGCGAGGGCCGAGAAACCAGAGTGAATTTCTCGCCAGCAAGCAAAGAGGAGTCAGAGACAGAGCGGGAGCCGTCGCGCCTGGACGTGGATCGGGCAGCCTGCCGGTTTCGTGAGCGGTCGCTGTCGGTGCCCACTGACTCAGGGTCCCTGTGCTCCATGGACATTGCATACGCTGAGAACCGGAGGGGCAGCGCCAACTACACCTTGAACTACCCCAGTGCCAGCTCTGAGGGCAGCACGAGCACTGATAACGTTTCCTTGGGGCTGGAACACGACGCTCAGCAGAGGCGACGCTCCAAAAGCATCTCTCTCAAGAAGGCCAAGAAGAAACCATCACCCCCTACACGCAGCGTCTCTCTGATTAAAGATGAGCCAGTCACCCCGGTGGGGTCTGGCCCTGTGTTGCCAAAGGATCAGAGACCCAAGAGCCTGTGCATCTCGCTGGACACTCAGGGCCACCGGCTGGTGCACTCAGATCCACAGGGGAGTGCAGGCAGAGAGCCCGATGGCGCAGCCCACCCCCATCAGTGGTATCTCACAGACTGGAAGTCTGGAGATCCCTACCAATCGCTCTCCAGCTCCAGCACAGCAACGGGGACCACAGTGATTGAGTGCGTCAAGGCACGGGGCAGCTCAGAGTCCCTCACATCCCCCTCCATTTCCCGGGCCACAACACCCTCCCAACTCTCCACAGAGGTGGACCTCAAAACCTCTTCCCCGGGTAGGCGCACTGGCTTGATGTCCCCATCTAGTGGGTACTCCAGCCAGTCGGAGACCCCGACACCGACCATCCCAACATCGATGATACTTGGACACTCTCCACACCAGGTGCGTGTGAGGCCACTGGTCCCTGAGAGGAAGTCCTCACTGCCCCCTACATCCCCCATGGAGAGAAGCCCCAAGTCCAGGCTCTCCTTTGACCTGCCTCTCACACCTCCTGCCCACCTTGACCTCTCAGGGCTGAAGATCTCCCTAAAGGGGAAGATGAAAGTCAGCCGGCACCACTCAGACTCCACCTTTGGCACCAAGCTGGTCCAGAAGACCAGCCCCATCCAGCCCATCATGCCCATGGTCACACAGTCCGACCTGCAGTCTGTCCGCCTGCGCTCCATCAGCCGGTCGGAGCCAGAGGACAACACAGACGGCCCAGACCATGGTGAGGAGCCAACACATGGCTCCTGCAGTGCACCTGAGAGAAAGGTGAAGCCGCCTGTGGCAGAGAAGCCACCACTGGCCAAACGACCCCCAGGCATCCTCCCCAAACCCCCAGTCCTGCGGGAGGAGGGCCCGCTGTCCCCTACATCACCACCAAGCATGGCCACCAAGGAGAAGGACAGTTTCATGGTGTTGCGGAAAGGGGAGCTGAGGAGGAGTCCTGCAGAGCCCCTCTCGACCCCAGCCTTGGTGGGGACTCGGCGGCTCTCCCAGGGCAGCCTGGAGGACGAGCCGCGGCCGGAGCGTAGCAGTGCCATGGAGGGGGAGCGGAGGAAGTCCAAGGTCCCCCCACCAGTGCCCAAGAAGCCCAGCGTGCTCTACCTGCCACTCACACCAGTGCCAGCTCTGCAGGGAGCCAACATGGGGGATCAGGCAATGACCCCCAGCCCCATCATCACACTGGATGCCGACACCAGCTGCTGCGACCCAGATGCCGATGGCTTCCCTCCTCCTGTGGCCCTGGACACAGCACAAGGCGACGAGACCCCTTCCGAGCAAGGTGAGCATCCCTCTGCTTCCTCCCTTCCTTCCCTGCACCCATGTCTTGTTTTACCTCAGGGACAGGAGACCAACAAAGGAGATCCCCTTAGCATCACGCCCTGCCCATGCAGGGCATTTCACAGGTGCCTTCTCCCCATGCACAGGCAGCTCAGCAGAGGCTGGCGTGGAGGAAAAGAGCTTTGCAAGCGACAAGACAGCCGACTCCATTGCGGAGGAGGATGATGATGTGTTCATGGCATCCCGCACCACAGAGGATCTGTTCACTGTGATCCACAGGTAGGACCAGGGACACCAGCAGCTCTGGTACGTGGGCAGCAGCGTGGTGGGCAGTAATGGGCATGGCCTGTTGAGGCAGATGTGCCCGTCCATGGTCACAGAGTTAGGTGCAGCTCAACCCCTAGCCTCAAATGTTCTGCACCAGAGTTGATGCTCAAGAAGAAAATCAGTGTAATCCCCCAGAAGGTCGTTCAGCCTCATGCACTTCCAAGATGAAAGAGCTTTGTTTCCTGAGTCTACAGGTTACTATCCTGCAAACAGGGCCTGTTCAGCTATCAGTTCTGGGACAAATTGGACCTATCTACTAGGACAGCACTTGAAGGTAGCTCAGTGCCTTACCCAGCCACCAAACAGACTGTTTGTCCTGTTCCTGGCAGAGCAGGAGCAGCTGAGCAGATATCCTGCCCTCCATCCTTTAGATGCTCCCTGTGGCAGGACAGTGCTGTGGCAACTCATCCCCTGCTATGAGGTGGCAGCTCCTGCCCGGGGCTGCTCCCAACACACATCTCTTTGGTGCTTAGGTCGAAGAGGAAGGTGCTTGGGTGGAAGGAACCCGGAGACACGTTTGGCAGCCGGCCCAATTCCCACTCGCCCGTAAAGACTTCAGGGTCTCCAACCAGCGAGTCCCCTGCAGTGGCGGTCAGCACAGGGAAATCCTCCAGCAGGAATGAAGACTTTAAGGCTCTGCTACAGAAGAAGAGCAGCAAAACCAGCCCTGGTACCCGACCATCTGCAGCTGAACTGCTCAAGACAACAAACCCGCTGGCTCGGAGGGTCATAACAGAGTTTGCCCCTGAGCTGGATGGTGCAAATAACCCCAAGAGCCAGCCCTAACCACGCACAGTCCCTGCTGGCGAGAAAGGGCTGGGAGTACTGCTCTAGGCGGGAGCTTTACGCACTCAGGTCTCTGCAGATGGAGTGTCTCAGGCTGCCCATGTGAGTCTGTGCCCTGTTGGGGGTTTTATTTTCCTTTTGTTTCTTCGTTGGTGCATCTTCCTTTGATGTTCTCCAGTGGGGAGGGGAGAGCAGCTGATGAAGAGGCAGTATTTTGACCTGAGGACACCATGGCTCTGGTGGAGCCAGGATATGTCAAGGGGGCAAGAGCCAGGCACGGAGCACCGCAAATGGGATTGTTCCCTGCTGAACCAGATCCCCTCCAGCTTCTGCCCGGCACCTCCCCGTGTGCTGGCTGGAGGACAGCACACACTTCCCTGCTTCTCGGGAGCCAGAAACGAACTGCAGCCCAGGTGTAATTCAGCATCCGCAGCGAAGCTCGCTTCAAACTGTGTGGTCACTCCGGCATGTGGTACTTTAAATGGCTTTTATAATGCACAGTGTTGATGATGTTTTGTTCTCTTTTCTTTTGACACTGTAACTTGAGTTTCCCAGGCAAAGATCCCAGGTTTGAGTTCAGCTGGACACTTGGAGATTGACGGTGGGAAGACAGCTGGAAATAAGGCTGCTTTGGAAAAGCCGCAAGCAGTTTCCACGCGTCACCCAAAGCAGGCTGCTCTCCCTCCGCGCTGCTGGACCGGGCGCCTGCAGCCAGTGCGTGATCTCAGGCCAAAATCCAGTCCATTGAAAGCCCCTAACGATGCTGCATTTCAAAGAGCTCTTTGGCCCTCGGCCCAAAAGCAACACCCAGGGATGCTACTGCCACCTCCCGGGGAGCCAAGCCCCAGCTGCAGATGCACAGAGCCCAGCCTAACTGAGCGCAGAGGCAGCCCGTGCGGAGGCCTGCAGCATTCCTGGTGGGACCAGGCCCTGTGAGAACGAGCTGCTCCTGTGGGAGGCAGTTGATTGCAGTTAAATTAAAGCCTTGAATGAATTTGGGCCCCATGGAGGCAGGCAACAACTAGTGCTGTACAGAGAAAGCGGGGAGTTTCCTTCTCTGGTTCTGCCTGTTGCTTGGGACTGAAGTGCCCTGGAAAAGCAGGGCAGACCTGCATCTCCAGCAAACCACTGCTGCTCTGGTTGCCAGAGGTCCTCAGTTCCTGCCTAGCTGTTGGCCAAACCCAGAGAGGTCCATGTACCTAGGGCTGATGTGCTCCTCTCCACCTCCTGGCTTGTTCCTGGGGTGCTTCCCCATGAAGACAGGGCAGTGCCACCCTCCACCCTGTCAGTGCCACTGGTGCTGGTCAGTGGTGGGGAGGTTCACAAGGCTGAGGACATGTCCCTGTGCGGAGTGCTGGCTGAGGGGGTTTGGAGGGTGCTGTTCACAGTGCCACCAACCTGCCAGCGCACGGGTCCCCCAGGCAGCCAGATTGCACTTCCCTGAGCACCACCAAGTGGGGACCTTCCCAACCCCAGGGAACACTGGCGTGCATGGGGCCAGGCAAGATCAGGTCTCTGGGGCTCCCTGGTGAATGTGTCCCCTCTCTGCCAAGCAGGTTCCCCTGCACAGCATGGGCAGATCAGAGCACCCGGGCTGAACAGAAGACAGGGCAGCATCATGCCAATGATGGGATCAAAGCACTGGTGTCTGCCACCCTCTGCATCCTGCTGGGATGCTGTCGAACACTGCCAGCCACCACAGACGCTGTGGGCACAGCGGGAACATGCCAGGCCCTGCTGATCAGCCAGGCTGCCAGAGCAAACAGCTGGAGCGGCTGTTTGGGGCCCCTTGGAGACCCAGCAGGGCTGCAGTCCCCCTCCACCCTGAGCTCATTGCAGCTGCTTATTCCAGGTGGGTGCCCACATACCCCACTGGCACCACTGCGGTGCCATGTGTCCCATCCAGCAGGCTCTGCGTGGGGAGGAGCACCTGCACGATGGCACTTGGTGGCACAGTGCCTGGGGGCTCTGTCCCATGGCTTCCCCTCCACCACGAGGCTATTTGTGCTTGAGGTCTCCCTTGGGACAGCGCCTGTTGTGGCTCTCCAATCCTCAGAACAAGAAAGAAGTGGCCAGGCAGTGACTCCTGGAGAAACAGGGTGTTATTAGACTTGATTTCTTTATCTGTTTCCATAAGCTCCAGAAGCAGAAGGCCAAGGACAGGGTTGCAGCATCCCAAGCCCTGTCGTACATCCACGCTGCAGCCACAGCCCCACAACTGTCCTTTGGAAGGGCCAGGAATGGTTTGGTGCCCACAAGAAGGTCTATGCCTCTTGCAGGAGCTCTGCACGCCAATGGTGCCCACGTGTCGCTCTCCTCCTGCTGTTCTGGGCCCTATAGGGAGCAAACACCTCTTGGGAACCATCCTCTTCCCCAGGCTTGTGTTGGATTTTACCCTCAAAGAAGCTCAGTTCTCCCTGCAGTTGGTTTATTTTTCTTTTCTTTTCCTTTTTTCCCTCCCATGACTTGCACACTGCTCCCCTCCCTCTCATGGGGTTGCAAAATTAAGCCTGTAATTAAGATCCAGGCTGCGAAACTCAGGAAAAAAAAAGTCATACTAAATTTCTGTGCTTCATCTGTCTTGGAAACTCTGGCACCCGCCCCCCTACCCTCTTCCTCCTCCTCCTCCTCTTCCTCCTGCCGTCAATCCCAGCTGCAGGGGCTCGGGGCCCTCCCGCAGGGCAGCGAGCGGCAGCGGGCCGCGCTGCAGGTCCTGGACGGCTGCGGCAGCCACCGACATGAGCGCACGGGGAAGGAAGCTCAGAGACCGAGTACATTTTGCACATGACTTGCTCAGGAAACCCATGGCGCTGGGCGGGCAGGGGCCATGAGCAGGCTCGGGGAGAGGACCGTGGGCGCAAAAACATCCCCTCGGCAGCATCGCTAGCAAAACAGGGCGCTTCGTATCCGATGAGAGACGTCTCAACCCTCATCCCTGGCTGTACCGGGATGAAATCCTGGCTGCACCAGGGTCTACGCCACGTAACTGCGTCCTCCTCCGTGCTCCGAGGAATCAGCTCCTCCCTGCGAGCTCCGGGGCAAGGACTGACCCCCAGCCGCTTGTTTCCTCCTCCACCGAAATGAATGTAGAAAACTTTTTTTCTTTCATTCCATCCTTCTTTCCTTCCTTCCCTCTTTCCTTCTCTCCTTCCCTCCTTCCTTCCCTTCCCCTTCCCTCCCTCCTTCCCTCCCTCCTTCCTTCCCTCTTTCCTTCTCTCCTTCCCTCCTTCCCTTCTCCCTCTTCCCTTCCCTCCTCTCTCTCCACTGCCTGTTTTCACTGCAGCAAAGTGGCCTGCAGGCCTTGATGCCACAGGCCGTGTGGCACATGGGGACCTCCTGCTGCCACCGGGGCAGCGATGATGGGCCAGGACTCCGTGCCCGTGTCGGTGCCATGGCAGGCACGGGGTGGGGAAGCCACTTTTTTTTCTCCTGAATGTTGTATTTCAGACCCCCCGAGCTTGGTAAAGTGCTCCCTGCTGATGGCCGCCTTTGTGTGCTGCTTCTTGAGGGGGTGACAGGGCCAGCGTGGGGTGCTGGGGACGAGCGGCATGAGAGTCCTGCGGCAGGCTGGGGTGCTAGGGACGGGTGCTGGGGACATGACTGGGGTACTGGGGACAGGCTGGGGTGCTGGGGACGTGTGGGAGCAGAAGACGAGCTGCATAGGGTGTTGGGGATAGACTTGGGGCTGGGGACAAGCTACACTGTGGGTGCTGGGGACAGACACATTCGAGGTACTGGGGACAAGCCTGGAGTGTTGGGGACAAGCTGTAGGATGAGTGCTGGGGACAGACTGCAGTGTGGATGCTAGGGACATAGCTGGGGTGCTAGGGATAGGCTGGGGTGCTGGGGATTGGCTGCAGGATGGGTGCTGGGGACAGACTCAGGGTGCTGGGGACAGACTGCAGGATGAGTGCAGGGGACAGACTGCAAGATGGGTGCTGGGGACAGACTCAGGGTGCAGGGGACAGACTGCAGGATGGGTGCAGGGGACAGACTCAGAGTGCTGGGGACAGACTGCAAGATGGGTGCTGGGGACAGACTCAAGGTGCTGGGGATGGGCTGCAGGACAGTGCTGGAGGCAGTGCGGGTGCTGGGGACAGACTCAGGGTGCTGGGGACAGACTGCAGGATGGGTTCAGGGGACAGACTGAGGGTGCTGGAGACAGACTGAGGGTGCTGGGGACAGACTCAAGGTGCTGGGGACAGGCCCAGGGTGCTGGGGACGGGCTGCAGGACGGTGCTGGAGGCAGTGGGGGTGCTGGGGACAGACCCAGGGTGCTGGGGACAGGCTGGGCCGGGCGCCAGGCCCAGGCGGGCGCCGTGGCGCTGTGCGGACGCCGCTCGCGGGCCGGCGGCAGCAGGGCTGGCTCCCCGGTGCCGGCAGGAGGCCCGGGCCGCGCTCCTGGGCCGCGCTCCGGCATGGCGCGGGCAGCCCAGGGCCTGCTGCAGGGCCGGCGCGCTGCGGTGACGCGGCCGCGCTGCGCTGACGGCGCAGGATGCCTCCCAAAGGGAAGGGCGGCGGCAAGGGGGGCAAGGGTGAGCGGGGCCAGGGGGCTCCGGCGCCGGCGGGGCGGCAGTATCCGCAATGGGACACTGGTGCTGGGGGCGCTGGGGATGGCGGTGCCGTGCACGGGACACACTGGTACCGGGGCGCGGGGGGTGGCAGCCTGATCCATGGGGCACTGGTACCGGGGATGGCAGTACTGCAGATAGGACACAGGTGTGGATCGGGGTGGGGATGGCGGCACCGGCAACGGGACACTGGCATCGGGGCTGCTGGAGAGGGCAGCACCATCAATGGGACACAGGTACCAGGGATGGCGGTACCAGGAATGGGACACAGGTACCGGGGATGGCGGTACCACCATAGGGCACAGGTACTGGGAGCAGTGGGGATAGTGATACGGCCAGTGGGACAGCGGGGCAAGGTGGGCGCCCCAGGACCTCCTTCGTGGTGCTGCATTCACAGGTGGCGATGGCAGCAAGGCCGAGGCCAAGGCCCAGGGGCCCAAGGGTGGCGGCAGCGCCGTGAAGGTGAGGCCTGGCCGGGCGGTGGGGACGCCCGGCTTTGTGCCGTTCCCGGGGGAGCCCGGCCCCGCTCGCTGCCTTGTTCTCGCCCTCCAGGTGCGGCACATCCTGTGCGAGAAGCACGGCAAAGCCATGGAGGCCATGGAGAAGCTGAAGGCCGGCGTGCGCTTCAGCGAGGTGGCCGCGCAATACAGCGAGGACAAAGCCCGCCAAGGGGTACGTGCGGCTGCCCGCGCGCCAGGCGCTCCCCAGGAAACAGCCCCTTCCCAGGGAAACTGCCCCTTCCCAGGGAAACAGCCCCTTCCCAGGGCGTTTCAGCACTGCCCCCCCGAGGGACCCTGCTGTCCCTCGGCACCTCCACAGCGTTTGTTTGAGGCCTGTCCCACACAGCATCCTCACATCCCTGATGCCTCTGCAGCCGTGACAGGGGCAGCTGTAACTGCTGTGCAAATGCACCAGCAGTTGGGCTTGCACATGCGGGTAGAGCTGGGCCTCCCGTTCAGATAAGCAGTCTTCATGTGCTTCCATTAGGATAGTTGTGCCTCTCCATCTACTCATCAGCAACTCCTGATGTTATCAGTAGGCCGGTTATGAAGGGAAGCAGCTCTCGGGGCTGAGGCTGCCCAGCTCTCAGCATCTCCAAGGCCCATGGTCCCCTAATTCAGACTAAGCTCCCATCACTAGGGTCTGGGGATACCGGATTGAGTACTGCTGTGGGATGACAGAGGAGGAATATCGCACCTGCAGAGAGGCATTTGATAGAATGGAAAATAGTAGAAGCAAGATGAACATTGTCTCCTTTACATTCACAAATCCAAGAGAGTAGAAAAGCCCAGCTGAAGCATACAGGCCCCACAGCCACCATGTTAAGAGCAGGGCCTGCCCTGCTTTGGTTCCAGCCAGCCATGACTTCTGGAGAGGAACCACAGCATTCATCCATGTCATCCTCCCCTGTATGAAATGCTACACACTGAGGAGACTGAGACTTCCAAACACTCACTGGAATGGTCCCAATATCTCATAAGATGTATCCTTAGCCTTTCCTGCTAAGGAAACATCTTTAGCAGCTAGACTGTCCAAGCTTAACCTTATTGATTCCTCCTTCCAGGGAGACTTGGGCTGGATGACCAGAGGTTCCATGGTGGGACCTTTCCAGGATGCAGCATTTGCCTTGCCTGTAAGCAGCATGGACAAGCCTGTATATACAGACCCTCCTGTCAAAACAAAGTTTGGGTACCACATTATCATGGTGGAAGGCAAGAAATAAAGTTTGAATGACCATTAAAGTGTTGACTGCTTGAATTCTGTGAGCTTCCCAGGCACCTTGACCTTGCAGCAGAACGGTCATAACCAGCAGCACATTTTGAAATGGCTAATCGTGTCATTTTGGCAAGAGGCAGAACAGAGGCAGCACAGAACAAGGCTATACACAGAGGCAGAGCCGTCCTTGAAAAGGTCAGGCAATAGTTTTTGACATTTGAAGCTTTTAGTGTTGCTGCCTAGTTCTTACTGTTGCAAAGAGGATGAGTTATCCACTTAAAAAAAAAAATAAAAAAAAAAACACTCAGTTTTTCGGCTTTGGTAAATTTAGGATAATGCTCCAGCTAGGACTACTGGTCCCTGCCTTTGGCAGACTTATCAGGGTACCCAGGATATTGAAGGGGTGCCCAGGGTTACAAAGTAAAAGCATGGGATAAATAACCCAGCACTGGGGGCACTGTGGCTATGATCATAGCTGGAGAAGGGTAGGTGGAAGAGGAGACACATCTATTACTATATAGAAAAGTCTTTTCCAAGATTAAATACAAGATAAAGAGACTGAAACCAGCGCAGGTCTTTTCTCCTACCCCAATAAGTCACGTGGTGGTTTTGTTTGAAGAACTGCACATTTGCAGAGGCCAACCACTGTTTGTAAGGCTCTGTGTTTGTTAATATTTAAGACAGTTAGACAATTATTGTGCTGTCACAAGCTGGAATTGGTTACAATTTTGAGTTTCCCCTGGACAAGTAACATTAACCCACTTCATAGTTCCATTGAGCCTGGGACAATATTTCTCTACCACAGCTACATCGCATGTAGGAGGAGCACTGGAGAACTTAGTTGCCAGAGGAAAAGCAACTCAAAATTGTGGAAGCCAACTTTCCCCCCACCCATCTCCTCCTGCCATCTCCATTACAAGAACAGGCTTGAATTTTACTCCAGAGGGATGGGTACAAGACCAAATTCTAGGCTCCTTTGACGTCCTTTGATTCTCCAGCAATAGAGGAAGGTCCAACCCGTTCTTACCTTGCATCTGTCAAGGTTCAACTGCTATTCCAGTCATTCTGTAGCCACGCTGCAGCTACAGTCTAGCAGGGATTCGAGCAGAAGGGCTTCTGCAACGCCACGTTTAGTGTCAGACCTGAGCAAGGCAGCTGACGTGCCTCCATCGCTTGGAGGATTCATAGCTGCAAACTTCTTGCAGCAAGTAAGAGTGTTACGTGCCAAAAGAAGCTGCTATGAAAATGCATTCTCAGACCAACTAAAATTAAGGCTACAGTAGCTCTGGGAAGAGCAGTAGCTCTGGAAAGAGTTACAGCTGCCTAAATGCAGGGTGCATTAAGCTGCTGTGGAACCATACCTGAAGGCTCATCGAACATGAAGCCAAAGCTGCAAGCTTGAAGAAACACTGAGGCATAGAAGAAATGTTTTATTGAACAGACAGGAATATGAAGTGTTTTTATCTTAGTGAACCGAATCCACTGTGAAATCCCATCCCCAGCTAAAGAGTAAGGACAGACTACCCAATTCTCACAGTGCTTCCTCACAGAGGAAGAAACGCTGACATTGCACGCTCACCACAACTGCAAGTTCCATAACATGAAAGAAGAAATTTCTAAGGCAGCTGTCAGTCTCAAGCTAGTTTAAACCAGTGATACAGTTTAGACATACATATAAAAACATACAAACAGACACATTTCATCTCTGGGCTAGCTGTCTATACAAGTTTAAGGTCACAAGCATAACTTCAGGATCTCCATTCTTTATGTCTAGAGCTTGTAGAAAACAGTTCAGCGCCTCCTGTAGTTTTCCCTCATCCTTCAGTTTCTTCCCACAATCTATTAAGGTGTTGTAATTATCTAAGGCAGAAGAGGAACTCCGACCAGTGTCTTTCTGGGAGACATTTTCCTGGGAGAAGTAATCTATCTGCTCACCAGACTGAAGTTCAGCATCACCAGTGGATTCATCCTGAGATGACTCTGTCTCACTCGCTTCAGACTGTTCAGACTGGGTGCAACCTAGATGGAAAGATTCTCCACCGGTATCAAGTGTTTCTCCAGCTGGTTCTTCTTCACTTTCAGCAGATTCCCCGCTACACTCTTCAGCTTCTTCTTCTATAATGTCATCTTGATCTTCATCAGTAGCTTCTTCTTCATCAGTAGCTCCCTCCTCATCAGTAGCTCCCTCCTCATCAGTAGCTCCCTCCTCATCAGTAGCTCCCATAATTTCTCCAATATCTTCAACCTGGTCCACCACCATGTTGATTATAGATCTTCTGGAAGCTGTAGACCTGTTCCCACTATTAATTATCTGGGGAGAAAAGACAGCTTTTGCTATACTTTTGTCATATTTAGGAGTGGACGCATTGATTCCTTCCAAAAATTGATGTGGAGGGCTGCTCAAGCAAGAGGACCTCTCATCAGACTTGCTCTCCTTTAAGATCACAAGGGACTGGTTTTCATCCTCACTGTCAGAAGCAATTCTCTGTATGCACTTCTTTCTACTAAAAGTGAGGACACTACTGCTTTCCGCCGAGTTTTCACCCCCTTGCAGGGAGTTATTCACATATTCTTCAGGTGTGTGACAGGAGTTTCCAAAATTATCATTCTCACGTGCCCAGTTTTTCTTTGGAGATTTACAATCTCTTTCTGCTTTTTCTTGAAACTCTGCCTGTTCTGGATTCTCCAGTGATTGGTCCCCATTTGAGACATCTTGCCATCCATCTTCAGACTCTTCCAAGACAAGATTGAAGTCCACTTGATCCTGGAGAGAGGACACAGACACAGCCTCCAAGCTGACATGAGAGTTCTGGATCCTAGCATGGGCTTCTGGGACAACACTTGACAATTTCGGCACCGCAGAAGCCACGTATAGCTCAGGAACAGCATTCCCATCTGTCCCCAAGCCAGCAAGTGGTTCAGTTACCTGATCCAATGGTTCTGCAGTCTCAGGACCATCCGTCATACCAGATTTGTTACAGGAGAGCCGAAACTGATCAGTCAGACCATTCCCTGCTTCAGTCAAGCTATTTGGATTTACAAGAGAAGCAGGAGAAGGCTGTTTCTGTTCAAGACTCAGACTCTCCCTGTCAAGTGGGTGAAGCCCAGAGGATGACAGCCTAATGCTCGATCCAAGGTTTTCCTCATGCTCTTCTATATTGGATTCTTTCACTATCTCACTGCCAGTATCCATACCGGCCACATCTTGTGCCAGTTCCTCTTCACCTACATCATCAATAACCAGATTTGTTATTTTAGAGCTGACATTAGCTATTTGGACTTCCTCATCCTCTGTAAGATCTATAGTTTCGCTTTCAACTCTAGCAACCACTGGTGGTGAGACAAAGTTATTGATGCTGTTCAGTCCTGGAGACTTCTTCTTTGGCTGGGAAGATGGTTCTGGTGCTCCTGGCCACGACCCATCAGAAGCATTTCTGATTCTCTCCATCCTCTGGTCTCTAAGCTGAGACTCTAACTGAACTAGCTCGTGGGCTTTCTGTACCCTCTGCTGAATGTACTGATGGGCTTCTTCGCTCTCAGCCTGCTCCTCCTGAGTTATTTCCCTTGTATAGATTAAGTCATGATCGGAAATTCCAAACATTTCCAGAGAGTGCAAATAAGCGATGTGCTCATCCAGCTGCACATCAGTCTTCCGTTGGGTGGCATGTAGTGACTGCAGCTGGATCTGAGTTGCAGATGTTCGAGTATCTTCTAGTATGAAAAGCTCTCTTAGTTCCTGTTTGGAAAAATACCTGAATGGGTTCTTTTTGTCACCTGTACTCTGCCTTATTAAGGAATCCTTGAATACTTGGCGCCTATATATTTTCTCCTCCACGGTGCCACAAGTAATCAGTCTATAAATTACTACATTTTCTTTTTGCCCAATCCTATAAGCTCTGTCCACAGCCTGGGCATCTGTGGCTGGATTCCAGCTGGGATCAAAGATCACCACCCTGCTGGCTGCTGTTAGGGTTATACCAACGCCACCAACCTGCGTGGTGAGCAGGAAGACAGAGTAGTCCTTGTCATTCTGAAAGGCATTAATGCGCTTCTCCCGCTCCACTAAGTGGGTTACTGTTCCATCAATGCGCATGATCTTAAACTGCCTGCGGGATAAAACGTGCTCTATGATATCGAGCATCTTCCTTGACTGTGAGAACACTAGTGTCTGATGCCCCTCATCTCTCAGCCTTTCGAGAAGCCCTACAAGGAACTGCATTTTCCCAGACTCCTGGATGACGGTCTCTTCAGGGAGGTGATCAATTTGGTTAGCTCCTGAAAACAAACCTGTTTCACTCCTGTAATCCTGCTCATAGTTTTCATGCCCTTCTAAGCCCAGCTGGATACAGGCTCTTGCGGACAGAAGCCTGGGGTGGTCGCACAGCTTCTTCAGGACCGTCAGCTCCGCTAATGGTGACCGGGTCGTCATCAACACTTCTTTCAAATGATCCAAAGCGAGGAAGTTCCTGTAGATCTCCTCTTGTATTGGCGCTAAGTACACCCACACAACAAAGTCATTTTTCCTCGTGAGAGAGGGCATAACAGGAGCACTATTCTCACTTGGATCTGCAGGGAAAGCAGCATCCACTCTGTCAGCACTACCTATATTTTTTATATCTTCCTTAGTTCTTCGGAGGAAATACGGCTTTATGATGGTCATGAGGTTCTCAGAGATCTTCAGTCCCAGGGCTTTCTCTCCTAGAGTGGCATCCTTCTCCCTCGCCCTCGTAATAGGATTCTCATACTCCATTTTGAAGGTCTTGGCTGTTCCCAGGAGGGAGCCCTGGCACGCAAAGTCGAACAAGGACCACATTTCCCGCAGGTTGTTCTGCACGGGGGTGCCCGTGAGGAGGAGGCGGTGTCGCGCGGGAATGGCGTACACGCACTTGGTCGTCTTGTTCGACGGGCACTTGATCTTATGCGCCTCGTCGAGGATGATGTAGTCCCAGACGAACTCCTCGCCGTGGCTGCTGGCCAGCTGCTGCCAGTTGTTGATGAGCATCTGGTAGCTGGTGATGATGATGCCGTTCTTCCTCTGCACCCGCTCCAGGTTCCTGGTGCGCTCCGTCTTGCTGGTGCCGTGGAACTCGCGTACGCGCAGCCCGGGGGTCCAGCGGGCGAACTCGGCCAGCCAGCTGCTCACCAGCGTGGTGGGCATGATGAGCAGCACGTGCCGCACGAGCTCGGCGTCAAACATGCCCGAGAGGAAGGCGATGATCTGCACGGTCTTGCCCAAGCCCATGTCGTCGGCCAGGATGCCGCCGGGCCGGCCGTCCCGGTGCAGGCGGTAGAGGAAGGCGACGCCTTCGCGCTGGTGCTGGAAGAGCTTCTCGTGCATCTCGCCGTAGAGCAGCAGGCCGCTGCCGCACACGTCCACGAAGCCTTCCTCCTCCTCGCCGCCGCCGTCCTCCTCCTGCTCCTGCGCCGCCGCCTCGGCCAGCGCCGCCTCCACGCGCCGCACGCGGCCCAGCAGCTTCTCGCTGGGCCGGAGGGCGGCCGCCAGGCGCAGCAGCCGCAGCGCCTCCCGCAGCTCCCCGCCGCCCACGGCCGCCTTGGCCGCGCTCACCAGCCTGCGGGCGGCACGGGGCACCGGCTGCGGCCCCACTGGCACTGACCGGGACCGGCACCGACCGGGACCGGCACCGG
>JAVCKT010021852.1:32121-55504 GCA_032273925.1 Rhynchotus rufescens
GCTCTCACCTGCCTCCTTTCCGCCCCCAGGGTCATTATCCATTCCCAAGAGAAGGAACGCGCCGATCCGGACTGTATTCCCATCAACAGCCGCTTTAAATGCGTGCAAGGTACTGGCGCGGCTGCGAGAGGCGCTGACCGCGGCTCGGCAGCAGCCCCCGGCCCTGGGCAGCGGGCACGGGGCGACTGCGGCGCGGGCGGCATCACCTGCCTCCCGAGCATCCCTGCGCATCGAATCCATCCCCCTGGGACCGAAACTGCCGAGTGTTTGCTCCTCTTCTCCCCGATCAGGGCGCAGGGAGTGTTTCCATCTGAGCGTGCAGCTGCGCTGGGACATGGGCTGGGCTTGGCTGGCACACGGAGCCTGTCGCTGCTGTCCTGTCGTGTCTGTCGTGGCTGAAAATCCGTGGCTGTTGGTAGCTGTCTTCTCCACAGTGATGAGGGTTGGGAGCGATAAAGACACCCTTTTTTCTGGGTAAAAAAATGCTCTCTGTCTTATTGAGCATAGTTCCTACCCATAGTGTCACTGCCCTTGAAGTTCATTAGTAGGCTCGTATGGGGAGAAGCTTTTGTTCGTGTATACACAGGGACTTCCGAGTGCAGAAACGCCAGGTTGGTGCTTTTCAGAGGAACTATGCTGATGTGGAATAAAACATCCCCATACAGGAGAGCTCTGAATCTCCCCGTGGTACTTTGACTGTGGAGAACATCTATCTAGGCTGTCCAAGCTTGACTGTTCTGCCTGCTGGAGCTGTTATTTCTGTAGGGATGTAGATTAAAGTTCCTTTGCCAGGACTCTTCCTGTGGCTGGAAGCAGGCAGCATGCTTTTCCTGAGGCCTGAATTATCACAGCATTCAATGTGAACCTTCTTGATGCTATTTTTCTCTCTTCCAGAAGCAGAAGAGACTCTGCTGATTGATATAGCGACAAACAGTAAGTTGTGCAACCACAACACGGCCGAAGCTCTGAGCATGCTGGTCACAGATAGATGCTTTTCCCTCTTTTGCCTGCTCTCTTATACTGTTCTTCCATACTCTGTGTTTCTCTTCTTGTTAGGTATGGACTGCATTTTCTGTAGTGCTGTAATCTGGCTCTTTTATGCTTCCTAGTAAGCATTCAGTTGTTAGGATAAACACTACTTAAATGCCCCAATGAGGAATTGCCATTTGGTTAAACTTTAACTTCCTAACTATTTCCCCAAGCCCTCAGCCCTCTTAAGCCTTTACATTTCCCTTCCATTTATTTGACTTGGAACCTAGTTTAGATGCAGATTTGCATAGGAGAACATAAGTGGGTGTTCACTTCTGTTGACGAGCTCTAAGCCTGGCCACTGGGAGGGCGTAATGTCTGTGGTGTGGACTGGACTATAGATCTGCATGTCTGTTTTTGTGCCTGAAGCAGGCTGCAAGATCCGGATACAAGGTGATAAGACAGCAGAGCGGCTCTTTGAAATCCCTGATGAGGAGCGTTGCTTGAGCTTCCTTTCAGAAATACAGAGCATCCAGGAAGGTAACCAGACCTGGAGTTGCGTTTGTTAAACCCTCAGATCACGAGCGGTTTCTGATAGGCCTGTTCTTCATTCCCAGCCCAGTTGAAAGCTTCTCCTGCTGAAAATAAGGACTCAAACAGCTGGCACCAAGTGAAGAATGTCTCAGGCTTGCCACAGGCCCCTGCTTCAGGTATTGAACTGACTGTCTGCTTTATATGTGCTGTGATCAGCATGGAGAAATGGGATCGTCAGTGACAGGGAGCTGTCGGGGTTGATGCTGCCTTCAGCACTCTGGCTAGTGCTTCTGCTGCCTTTCCTGACACCACCTTTTCCTGCAGAAAATAAAACATCCTGGTCCTTGGGCTCGCTTGCCCTGGCCTGCCTGTTATCGAGTGCTGTCTTGTCTAGTGCCTTGGCTTGCATAGGTTAAGTTCTGTGCTGCTTTGGCCTGTGGTTATTACCCGTTTCTCTCGCTCCATGTCATCAGAGATGATGTATCACCATTGCCTTTTGCTCTTGCACTTTCTGTGGGATGATTTTACTTCCTTCTTGTTTTGAACTGTTTTAAACTGTTCAAGGGTGTTATGCTTGGCTTCTTCCTTATAGGAGATCTGGGGTTTGAGGATGACTTCAATGCAATAAGCCTGGAGAAGAAAAGAAACGTGCAAAACCACCAAATGGGATCTCGCCGGGAACCTCCACCTCCTCCTGTGCCTCAAAATAGGCAGTAAGTACCATGGTGGATCTCTTCCCTTTTTTTCTTCCCTTCCTAGACAGCAGGACCAGTTTTAATTCTTCTCTTGCTTCCTTCTTAGATTTCATCGAGAGAGAGAGGGGCCATCAAGGGACCAGCCAAAAGTAACCAACACTATGCGCAAAATATTTTTGCCCAACACCCAGTCGGGGCAAAGAGAAGGCCTCATCAAACACGTGCTTGCCAAGAGAGAGGAGGAGTATGTTAACCTACAGAACTTCAGGTCAGAGTCACTTCCAGAGCTGTGACTCAAGATGGTGCACAGAGATAGACACAGCTTTCTCCTCTCTTCTGTGAGCTCTTGTTTAGTCCAGGTTTAAAATCTGACCACTACTGTTGGGTGGTGAGCCTGGAAGGGGTCCGTGCACTTCAGAATGAACAGAAGTCTACAGTGCTGCTTCTGCTTTTGCATCGTTACCCGTGGGTGTATCAGATCTCTCAACCATTGAGTAAGACTGAAGCAACTGGACAGAAAGAAGATAAAGGCAGATCTGGCTGCTACACTGTCATAGTGTCATCGTATATGAAATGAATTTTGGGAACCAGAAATCATTTGCTGGCCCCAATGAAATGTCTTCTATTTTGCTGCATTCGGTAAAATCCCTCAGATTAGTTTATTCAGATGCCAAACCTAGCATTTTCAGTTAACCCCTAGTCCTTGTGACTGTGACAGTTCACATGTTGCATCTGCTCCCAGCCTGTGTGCTGCTGCATGTGCACTCCTGATGCAAGATTTATTTTGTTTTCTGACGATTTGGCTGCTTCTGTGTTGCAGGTTTTTTGTGGGCACGTGGAATGTGAATGGACAGTCTCCAGACAGCAGCTTGGAGCCCTGGCTTGTGTGTGACCCAGAGCCTCCAGACATCTATTGCATCGGGTGAGGAGTGTTGGCCTCGTACTTCCTTACAGTGCTTAGGTTTCTTGTTGCTCTTGCTTGGACACTAGTGGATTGTATTTATTTTAAGTTCCTGTCGTGCTGTAAAAGGTTCCACAGAGCAGAGCTATGACTCGGAGGAGTAATCTTGGGGAAAATAGTCATTTGGATGAGGCAGAACATTAGATTAAACAGGAGGCTGGTGTGGCATAACAGAGTGGATTTTCCTTAATGCATCCCCTGAGCATTTGGTTGTCCTCAGACTAAAAGTAATGCCTCTCAGAGAGACCGTTTCTAGAGTGCCTTTCAGTAAGGTCTCTCAGGCACTGTGGTGAAATTCTGGTGCTCTTCCAAGAATAGCTACTCAAACTTACATGTTGGACCCTCTTGTAGAAAGAGTCTGATTTGTAGAAGAGGTGGGATGTGCTAAATGGGCTTGGTTTTAGGTTCCAGGAAATGGACCTCAGCACGGAGGCTTTTTTCTACTTTGATTCTGTAAAGGAGCACGAGTGGCTGACTGCTGTGGAGAAGTCCTTGCACCCTCAGGCTAAGTATAAGAAAGTGAGTCCTGTTTCGTTATATGGGATTGTTGTAAGAAAACAGAAGTGGGCTGCCCCATTCCTCACTTGATCAAAGAGCAGAGAGCAGAGGAATCAAGGGAATAGCTGGCGTGTGTGTACCCATGTATTGTGTACATGGGAAAATGAACCTGGAGAGTCTATTTCTGTCTCACAGTCATGGGGGAATATTTTACTTTGCTCATAAAGACAGAGATCAGAATAACTCTGAAGTCAGAGAAGCAGGTGTGAGGAAAGTAATGTGCTCAATAAAACATGGTAGTGAGTTCAAAGGCTCTGTTACTGTTGCACTTTTGTGCTGTAGAAACAGATGTGTCTTGAGCTGTAAATGAAGTAAACAGCTTTTCTGTAAAGGCATGGATTAATTTTGCTCCAGAGCAATCTCCCAGAGGAGGCTACCTTGGGATGGAGCTTCTTCAGTTGTGATAGCTGGATTCTGGCTGGTTTGGAGTAAGCAGTTGGATTTTGGCTTTGCTCTAGCAAATCTGCTTTTCTGCCATAGGTTGCAGCCCTAAGTATGTTAACTGGTGTCCCCTCCTTCCTTAGCCTGTGCTTTCTGTGTCACACACTTGTGCTTGCTTTGGGCTGAGTTCAGTGCTGTGTGATACAGATAATCGTAAGCAGGGACAGTGTATGGTGCTGGATAGGGATTCAAAAAGAGGAGCTAGGCATCAGGACCTGAAGTGAAGAGAGGCTGATGTTCCTGCTTTGCTGTTTTGCTGGGTTTGTTTATTTTTTTCCAGGCAAATTCTTCTCGTGCACGTGAAAAGGAGAGAGCATGATATGGCTGCGGGCAGGGGGAAATGCCTGAAACCCTAGATAAGACCGTTGGTTGCATGCAGATTGCAGTCCTGCAGAGCCTGCTGAATGCTCTGGCTCTCCAGTGTGGCACTGTGGGGGTGGCTTAAGCTTCCTCCTTCACTACAGAAGCTTAATCCTGATACTTAATATTTTTATGCTGTGATAATGAAGACAGCAGACTGCATGCTTAGGCTGATTAGAGCTTCTACCTCGCTTTGGAGGTGGGGACCCCAGCCCTGGGCAGAAAGGCAGATGCACAGTGTGTGTCCAGAAAGATGCTCTCCATTGCAGAAGAAATATTTTCAGGAAACAGACAGGTCATATAGCATAGGGATACTGTTTTTTGATACCCTGTATGTCAGGCATGTTTGACCACAGGAAATAGGTACTTCTCTGGCCATTTTGCTCTGGTGGTTTTGCTGTAGCTCTGCAAAAGCAAAGATAAGCACCTCCTTTCAGCTGAACCCCACAGCCCTCAGTAACGTTCATAACCAGAAGCCTTCTGTGATATGCAACTGCCTGCTCAACTTCTAGTTGTTCTGATAGAGTAGTAGTTATGATAAAAGACTGCAGCTGAAGGAAGAGACCCTGCATGTTTGATACCTCACAAGACAGTAGAGAAGCACCAAGGAGCTGGGAGTGTACCAAGTTCAGCACCACTGAGTATGAGTTGGTATGTGATAGACTGTCCTCCAAACACCAGCTTTGGCAAAGGAGGTCCTTTGGGTGGTGTTGCAAGCAGGAATTGAGTACAAAGCACGTTGGGGGCCAGGGAGGCTCAGAGGAGGCAGAGCATCGGGTGGAATGGGCAAAGCAGAAGTGCTTCTCCACTGCTGCTCTGGGAGTTCAAAGTACCTTTTATTTTTGCAGGTGCAAGTGGTCCGTCTGGTTGGGATGATGCTACTTGTATTTGCTAGGAAGGATCAGATGAGCAATATCAAGGATATCATGGTAGAGACTGTGGGCACTGGGATCATGGGAAAGCTGGTGAGTCACCTAGGCCAATTTGTCACTCCCTCATGTCCATGTGAGAAGTGGCACAGTGGCTTTATTCCCGTTTCTGTTCCGTTCCCCTACCCTCCCTGGTGCCTCCTGTGTGTTCTTGCCTAATGATGGTCGATCCCTTCTCCTCGCAGGGTAACAAGGGTGGAGTGGCTGTGAGGTTCGTGTTCCACAACACGACGTTCTGCATTGTCAACTCCCACTTAGCCGCTCACGTGGAGGACTTCGAGCGGCGAAATCAGGACTACAAGGATATCTGCGCGCGGATGAGTTTTGTAACCCCCGATGACAGTCTACCTCAGCTCAACATCATGAAACATGAGTAAGTTTCTCACGCTGTTTTCCATTCCTAACAGCCATGAAAATTGCAGCAACAGTAATTTGTATCCAATAAAAAAGCATTTTTTTGGCTTATTTAACAATATAACTAAAAATGCCAAGGTCTCCTGTGTGCAAGAGCTCCTGCGGTCAAACTAGTGGTCACCTTGTGGCATATACGACTTGTCTCCAGTAGCCTTGTTCTCCTATGTTGTATGTAATATTTTATTTCAGCAAGCACCGTTCACAAGCCGGTGGCTGAATGTTACAGAGTTTAAAGAAGTTGGTGCAGGAGTTGTGATGAGAAATGAAGAATGAACAGTGGAAGGAAGGGAAGAACAGGAGCAGGAGAAGCTCTGCAGAGAGTGATTTTTAGGTTCTTTTGAGCAACAAGTACCTACGATTGCTGTTTCAGTTTCTGAACCAGATGATATGCAGGCAACACTTGTTTTTTTCTGGAGTGACAGTGGTGTTGAGTTATCTAAATGAAGTCAAAAAGCCTGCAAGAAAGCACATGAATTAAATTTAGATAAACTTATATACAAACTATTAATACTTCTATACTTAATGTTTAAACTATTGAAAAAGGAAAATAAAATGCAGAATATATTAATACAAAAAAACTTCAAACATTAGCTTATGCAAAAGTAAAGTTTGCGTACTAGAGGTGCTTCTCATAGTCCAAGAAATTGTGAAGACAGCTGGCAAATGCTAGTTTCATTTCAGCACAGACTGGTGATGTTTTTGAGGCTTTTTTCAGACTACTCAAATTCAAGTATCTCATTAAATTGAATCTTCAATCCCATGTGGGATTGCAAAGGAGATAGAGTTAGTGTTTTTGTTATGTGCCACCCCTAAAAAATTCTGTTGTGAGCTTTCCAAGACTTCTGTTGTTCCACGTGTTTCAACCTTAATGACTAGGAGCCAACTGTTCTCCTACCTCTCTTCTTTCTCGTGTAACTTATGAGCTAAGTAGTGACTCTTCCGTGTTTGTTTTCAGTGTTGTCATCTGGTTAGGAGACTTGAATTACAGGCTTTGTCTCCCTGATGCCAGTGAGGTGAAAAGTCTGATCAGTAAGAATGAGCTTCAGAAACTGTTGATGTACGACCAGGTCAGTGAACTCCACCTGTTTGCTCAGTGCTTGTCTGATCATCTTGGCTTGGCTGTTATCACAGACACCCTGTGACTCTAGGCTGAACTTGGGATGTCTTGGTGACGTGAATTTTCTGCTATCCTTTAAGTCAAAATAGACTGTGTTTAATATTGAGATTAACCGAATTACTCAGAAAATAACTGGACTGCTCTGTCTCTCACAGGAAGATTTATCACTTACATGCAAACTACAGGCTGGAGTGTTTGAGTTTGTAACAGTGATAAAAGCTTCTATAGTCAATGTCCTGGAAACATTGATTTGGAGACTAGCACTTGTAGTCAAGGCTTTCTGCTCAGCTACTCTGACCTAAATTCTGTGCTGGAGTCTGCCCTGCTCAGTGTTTCTCTGCAGCACCCTGGAAACTGAGACAGCACCAGATGTCCCTTTAAAATGAAGAATTGTATCCAGGAAATAAGAACAAAAATAATATAATACAACATCTCTGACACACAGTTTAATGATCAATATGATTGATTCTGTCTATAGTTCATTTTTACTGTATTTCAAAACTTCCTGCAGAAAACAACTGCAGCTTAGATTTTTGTGAGAAGAAACTAGGAAGTTTTGCAGAAGATCACAAGAAAAGGAAGATAGTGTCAGGTTGTCAGCCAAGCACACTCTGGGGGCTTTTGCTAAAATGATTGGCAGTGAAATATTAATGATGGTGATACTTGAGCCTGCAAACTAACAGAGAGATTTAACACCTAAGTGGAATGAGTAATATTTCCCTTTACTGTTTTTTTATGCTGCCTGAGCGTTTTGGCAAGCAGTGCTGTGTTGACCTGTATTCTGTGTGTTTAGCAAAACATCCGTGGATGTGCTGAATTCCTGTCTTTGTTAAAGGTGTGGTTTCTGAGGTGTGGTTTTTGAGGATAGAGAGTAGGATCTATGGTGATTTCCATACCCATGGTATGCAAATGCTCTGTCTATAACTGCCTTCCAGAACTGTGCAAGAACTGTGCAGCATTAGGTACCTCTGTTTGATAGATCTTTTCCTTCTTTTCTCATTTAATAAATGTTCTTTCCCCCCCTCTAGTTGAATATTCAGCGGACTCAAAAGAAAGCATTTGCTGATTTCACCGAGGGAGAGATTAAATTCATCCCCACATATAAATACGACTCTAAAACAGATCGCTGGGATTCCAGGTAAATTTGCCGCCCAGAAACAAGTTTACCTATGACCTAACAAGCAGTTTCTCACAGAATGTGATTTCCTGCTTCCTACTTCTCAGTTTTATAGTGATGGTTGGAGTAGACAGGCAGGTTTTAGTCCCTTCTTTCCTGCACTTTCCGCAATAAGCAGAGGCTGTATATGATGTCTAGGCACCTGACTTGAAAATTCAGTTGTTGCTGACTCCAAAGCATGGAAGAGGGTAAAGAAGGAACTCCTAGACCTACACTAGGACGACTTCTTACAGCTACTAGAGACAGAGGAGCAGTATAAAAGGAATTGAAAGGATAGAAATGCAGTTTCTGATTCATACTGTCCCCAGACTCGCACACCACCAGGACCTGGGCCATAAGACGTTTCTGCTTCTGCTGCTGAAGGTTGCTCTGAGTGCAGAAACTCACAAGAATTTCAAGCAAGCCATATAGCAAGCCAGGTTTTACTCTGCCTGTATTGATCAACCAGCATAGTACTTAAACTGAAGAAGGATAATCCAGGATCCAGACTCTGTATCCCAGTGGTAATGGCTGAGCAGATTTTCTGCAGTGGAAAAAATGGGCAATGGGTCAAGCTGTAGTGTGCCATAAAGTCTGGCAGCAGAAGAAACAAGTGCAGCTTGGGTCACTGTACCCATGAGCTCAGGCTGTGGGAACTGTCCTATTTGAGATAATTTTGTTTCTGATGCTGCAAGGGGCAGGAATTTAACTGCCATATAGGGAAGAAAGAGGAAGAAAGGACAAAGTATTCGAGTTGAGGCAGGAATTCATCCCATCACTGCTGGTGCAGCCATGGGTTGTGGGGTTGCAGGGAGTTGCCTGGCCGTGAGAACAAACAGCTTGGATAGTTTTCGGAGTGTGGGATTCCCGTGGTAACCTGTGCTTCTTTGCAGTGGGAAGTGTCGTGTGCCAGCGTGGTGTGATCGGATCCTCTGGAGAGGAGGGAACATAGATCAGCTCCGGTATCGCAGTCATATGGACCTGAAGACGAGTGATCACAAGCCAGTCAGCGCGCTTTTCCACATTGGGGTATCTTCCATTATACGCTGGAGCAGAATCGTGGCGTGATTGCTCATTCCTTTAAGATGATTGCGGAATCAAGACACTTGTGGGAATGCTGTCACAGAAGGATAAAGTAAAGAAAAATAAGGAGTGTCCATTTGGCAGGTGTGCTGCTGTTTGGCAGCCTTGCTGGCCTCCAAGCAGCAAACGATTCAGCATCTGTGGTCTTCATGTGCACTGCAGTTTAGCTGTGCAGTGCTGAGATGCTGTTGTTACACACTAATGCAGGTGATTGCTGGGGTTTATCCCAGGAGATGTGGTCCTGTAGCCAAAAGAAAGACAATCCAGTAGACTGTTCTAATGGTGCTACTTAGCTTCCAGATATAATGGATATGACACCTGCCAAGAGAATGAGCTCTGGAGGAGTTTGTAGGTTCCTCCTGTGTTTCCCAGTGAGGGACAGTAAACACTTGTGCCTTCTGTCATAACGTCACCTCTGATGTGGTATTAAGAGAGAGCGTTGCAGGTTCACATCTCAATTTGATGGTGAATGGTTGGGAACATATTTGTGGTTCTTAGCCTGCTGAGATAAGAGCCCATGTCCGCTTTTTCTAGCTCCTGCTGTCTGAGCAGCTTCTCAGGGAGAGTCTTTCTCCTCTTACCTTTAAAAAATCGTAAGTAATTGTGCAAGATGCCACTGCTTTCACCCCTAGCAGTTTCACAGTAGTGGATTTTTCTTTTCTTTGAATCCCTTGACCAGAAAGGTCCTGGTAACATCTCTGCAGATTAAATTGGCTTGAAGTTGCTTGTGTAACTTCAAAGACCACCTGTGCAAATTCTCTTAACCTCTGAAGTGCACACAAGAAGTACTTGGAGAAATCTTTCACTTCTAATGCAGTTTACTCATGACCAAGAGTTCTTCTGATGTTGTTTAGAAACTTTTCTGAACAATTTTTTTTCTCATCTTCCACAGGTAAAGGTTGTGGATGACCAGAGATACCGGAAGGTGTTTGAAGACATAGTTCGTATGATGGACAGAATGGAGAATGAGTTCCTGCCTTCGCTGGAGCTAAGCAAGAGAGAAGTGAGGATGAAACCTGAAACACTGTCCACTTCCCAACCAAGGCAGTTTTAGAAGTACTAGATTGACCTTTAAGGACTTTGATTCGCTAAACTAACTGTAGGAAATTAAATTTCACTCAACCTCTTTCTGCCAGGCATTGGAATAGAAAAAACAGCTTGTCTTGGCTCCTTGGCAGGTCTTCTCCTAAGAGCTTAGGAGTGCAGGCACCTCCCAGTTACAGGTTGCCACTGCAGGCAGGACTGCCCAGCCGTGTCCCTTCCTGGGTACTAATGAGATTTGTTTCTTCTTTGCTCTGCAGTTTGAGTTTGAGAATGTGAAGTTCCGGCAGCTGCAGAAGCAGAAGTTCCAGATCACCAATAATGGGCAGGTCACTTGTCACTTCTCCTTCATCCCCAAACTCAACGATAACCAGTACTGTAAGCCCTGGCTTCGAGCCGAGCCTTGTGAAGGTTACTTGGAGCCAAGTGAGTCGAGTTTTATTGCTGTCTCTAGTGTATGCTGGTGTAGGTTGCCACCCCATCCCTCTTCAGTTCTTCCCTCTTTCCTGTGTCTCACCTTTCCTGCCACCAATCTTGTCTCTCTGTCTTGCTCGGTCTTGAGGCCGTTGTCCCCGTCACATCCTTGTGCACATCATTCCTAGTGGACAGTGTCTATGTGTTCTTGAGAGCTTCTGCCTGTTTCAGATGAGAGTGTGGACATCTCCCTGGACGTGTACGTCAGTAAGGACTCAGTGACTCTTCTGAACTCGGGCGAGGATAAAATTGAGGATATTCTTGTCCTTCATCTGGACCGAGGGAAGGACTATTTTCTCACCATCAGTGGGAGCTACCTGCCCAGCTGCTTTGGCACGTCCCTGGAGGCCCTGTGCCGAATGAGACGGCCAATCCGAGAAGTTCCAGTCACCAAGCTCATTGACCTGGTAAGTAGCAGCATTTCTGGAGTGCAGATTGGTGTAAATGAGCATCCCAGGTTTACCTTGTGGGTCAGTTAACAGGGAAGAGAGCAAATTCCCTGCTGTTTATTCCTAAAACCAGGAGTAATATTTTCTGCTTGGGTCAGCTGCATTATCGCTCAACTGACTTGCTTCTTCCAGAACTTCACGTGATGTTTCAAGCTTCTCACCTCCACAGTTTTCCTCTGTCTCTTTAAGTAAGTTCCAAAGTTCCAAAGTATGGTTACTTTGCATCAGTGTTCCATAGGAAATTGAACTCAAATGCTTCAAATGCTCTCTTCTTGAGTGCCTAGGTTGTCCTGTAGTGGTAAGGGCTGCAATACCCTTTTCATTTGGACACTTGCAGCATTTGCACTGCCCAGAAGCACAAGGACTTGCAATAAGTGTTTGATAAATGTTCCATGTATTGATTAATGCACCTCAGCAAATGTCTGATCCCACAACCATGATGGTCAGTCCCCATCACACTGACCACAGTGAGCAGGTTCATCAGTGCAGGGATAATATCTCCTCTCTGCAAGCTTCATCAGGCCCTAGCATCCATCTACATCCATCTGAGGCCATTTGTAGGAGTATGTGGTGGTGCAATCATGTCCCAGGCATCTCTTGTCTTTTAGGTTTCTCATAGATGGTAAACCCCATTTTTAATCCCAGTTCTTGTTTTCAGACTGCATTTGTTTTTCTTCTGTGACTTCCTCTCCTGGCCTTGCTTCAGTGAGATTTAGAAATTCCGCATTTTGTCCATTTTTCATCAGGCAAGAAAGGCATTTCTTTTTCTTTCAACTAAAACATTAGCTCAGTCTAACTCTTTTATTTTTTGTGATACCTTTTCTGCTTACACTTGTGGTTTCACCTGTCTGTGCATTTTGTTTTCATCCAGTGGGATGCTGCTGTTCTGCAGATGTGGCTTTGCCGGCCGCCACTGCCACATGCTTTTAAATCCTTTTCTCTTCCCCTTAGTAAACCACAGTCTTCCAGTTTCCACCTTTTGTAGCAAGTGACAACTGTTCCTGCACAGACGACTTATAAAAAGACCATTTTTGTACCATGAATTTCATTATATAATCACAAGAGGAGGCTTAACAGAATCCAGGTGGCAAGACAAAATCTTTACCTCTCAATTCAAACAACTAATCTAGGCCTCGGGCTCTTCATACCTCTCAACATCATTCTTCTTCTGTTAGACATGTGCTCAGCTTGGGCTGAGCCATTTCATCAGTCAGCTTCTGCTCCTCCTTTCTCCTGCTCAGCGCTACACACTGACTTCTCTCTTGATGGACAAGAACTTGGGCTTAGTTCTTCTCTTGTCTTCTCTTCTTACTCTTACCTTCTGCCCTTGAGAACACACTTGGTTACTTTTCTATACAACCATATTTACTTTGAGATCTCTTCCGCTTTCTTTCCCTCTAGATTTCCCTCTGCTGTTATTCAGTGAAGCATGTAGGAGGACAGGAAGCAAAACAGTCTTAAAAGAGCAAAACATGAAGGCACTATGTGCCAAAACGCACAGTGAAGAAGCAGGCTCTTGTGTTAGGTTAATTTGACTGTAGTGCTTCAGTCAAGGCATGTTCAGCAAGCTTTAAGACTTAAAATTTGCTCTGCACAGTTATATATTATTAGTAGTAGCTATTGTTGTGCTAAAGCTACTCTAAGTCTGTTGGTTTTGACCGTATTTGTGGATTAAGAAATTTTTACAGATAGGAAAAGGTGAGCACTTTCCGCAAGGAAGACTGATGGAGATATTAACTGCTGTGCAGCAGGGAAACATTTTCATCCACTTACATGCCCAAAGCGGTTGCTTGGCCTCTGTATGAGGAAGAAAATGTGTTTGTGTATTAAAGGCACTCTCTGCTGCGTGTATATAGTGGCAGGGCTTCTTCTTTGCATCAAGGACTTTTCTCAGGCTGAGTGGATTCTGCAGGTTCCCTTCAGCAGGGGAAGATGCAGAGGATGTGAGGGGACATTAAGGGCCTGAGAGCGAGCTTGGTGCAGGATAGCAAAGTGTAGGCGGGAGCTTATTTTGAAATACTTCTCTTGGTCCTCCTGGGAAAAACTGTGAGTACTTGAGCATTTTTCCTTTAGGATTTCAGTATTCGCATTTCATCCTATTTTTTTTTCCTTGGGGTTGCTTAGGCTTTAAGAGCCTGTTGAAGAATCTTTGGTAGGAGTAGGTTAGTCTCCCACAGCTAACGGTGTTGAGCAGTTCCAAAGGAGAAGGGAACAGCAGGGTGAGCAGCCAGGTGGAAGCAGGATGGGGGAGATGAGTCATGCGGTTACGAAAGGAGCCTCTCTCCTGTGCAGTGTGACTCTGGTGTCCCCAGACCCGCGAGTGCAGCCCCTCCCTCTGTGCCTTGCAAGAAGACCCTGCGCTAACCCACGTCTGTGCAAGCTGCTCTCTCTGAGAGGCTGGTCTTTTGGGGGCTGTGCTCACATGCAGCGAGCCGGTCCACGTGGGCAGGAGCCAGGAGGGCTGGGAACGCCAACAGCTTCGTCCCTGTCCCTCCTAGCCATGCCCCTCGCTGCTGCTGCTCTTTCCAGCCTGACGCTCTTGCAGATTACTTTTTCCTTCTGCACTTAAAGGTTTTTCCACCAAACCTCAGCTTGGGGCCACCTGCTTCCACCTTGGAACTCCATGAATGCAGCATCCTAAGCTGAGGGATCAGCCGTGCAGCCTGGAGGGGCCTCGGGCTGGCTCCTGCCTGCAGGGTGTTAATGCTATTAGGGTGAGACAGGCGTGGGGTTTGGAGCACAAGCACTCGTTTCACTGACTACACAAAGCTGCTTAGGGGGCCTGTGTGTGACACAGCTGCCACACACTCGAAACGCAGCCTTAGCCCAAGGTGTAACATTTACCAGGCCTGGTGGCAAGGGAAGGTGGTTGCAGTAATACAGGGATATTTGTTCCTGATCAGAAAGATTCAAGAAGGCAAATGAGTGGGGACTTCTTCCTGGCAAATGCCTCTGCCTGCCTGCACCTGAATGCTTACCAGCTGGTAAGCAGCGCTGCTGTGAGGCCACTGGTAGGATTTCATAGAAATTCGGACAGAATTATGCATCATGTGAGCAGGATTTCTGCTAATTAGCAGCCAAAGCTCCTGATGCAGGTTTAGCTTTGGCCCTGTCAGCAAAACGTGCGAAGGAAGCGGCGCTCGGTGGGTTCTCACCACACAAATCAGGTTGCTGCTTAATCTTAGATCACAGGCTGTCTGTTAATGATACTTTTCCTCTTCTCTCTTTCCCACTCTGCTCTCAGGGAGAAGACAGCTTCTTAGAAAAGGTAACGCAAGTGACTCCTGGGGAAGCCTGTTTCTTGTTTGTCTTTGTCAAGGATGAGAGATTTTGCCTTGTTTTCTGCTGGAGAGGGAAGGGGAGGTGGGTCCGGAGGAGAGTGTTGGCTCCAGCAAAGTCTGTCACTGCAGCCGAGGTTCCAGAAAAGAAGAGAAAACATAGGGGCACAAAAGGACCCTGTAGCCAAGATGGGACCTGCCCAGCTGAGCCGCTTAAAGCTCACTTGATTTGCTTTAGGCAAAGAGTACCCTGTACTAAACCAGTCAGGAAAGACAAATCTTTCCAGATTAAAAAAAAAAAAAAAAAAAATGGCAACATTTGGAATATCTGAATGAGCTCTAAAAATGCCTATAAAATGGGGCTCACCATAATAGCCTTTAGAACCATATGGGGATGGGACTGAGTTAAAAATCTGGAATCCTTTACTGTTTCCACCTTGATGTGTCCTCCTGGAGGCATCTCGAAGGCCTCCTGTAGGAAGCAGACGTTCATCTGCTTCCACAAGCAGCAAAGCTCAGGTCACCTAAGCCGGATCGCTGCTTTGCTTTGCACTTGTGCTCTGCCCTGGAGGCCCAAGGCATCAAAGCTGTGTTTGCAGGAGCAGGTAGGAGACAGATGTTGTGTAGCAGCATTGCTTCTGCTCTCTTCTGTGCCCAGTGGTGACCAGTGCGAGTGGTTGTGTGAACATGCCAGGCTGGGGCACTTCTGTCTGGGCTGTGCATGTGCAGTGGCAGAGTGAAATAGGAGAGGAAACGGATGCCCTCCTCTCCAAGAGGTAGTGGACACTCATATATTGAACCAGACTCTCTGCTGGCTGTGGGAAAGAGAAGAGTTTGGTGCCCGTCTCCTGGGAACACCCTCTTGCAGAACATCTCCCTTCGGGAGCAGCTGCGGAGATGAGAGCTCCGTCTCTTGCTGGCCCAGGGCAGGAGAGGGCGCTCGGTGCCCAGCCAACACGCCAGGAGGGCCGGAGGCTCCGCGAGGAGCTGGGTAGGCTCCTGCCTTGGGAATCTCTGCACAGCTCCAAGTCGGAGCTTGCGCAGCCTGGCAGCGTCGAGCCCCACAGGACACCCAGCAGCCGATCTCCATGGAGTGAGGGGTTTCTCGTGGAGAGAGCCCTTCGTTTTCCCCAGGGATTCATAGGCCTCGCATTTCCCCTGCTGGAGAAGACCTGAAGTGCACTCACTTCTACCAAACGTGCTGCTCTCCATCCTTCCCGCTGTGTTGGGAAGGGTGACGCCGTGTCTGCCAGCGAGGTAAAACTGAGCGGGGCCCGGAGGCAGTGGAGCTAGCATGGCTGGTGCCCCCCTTGGGGAGGACTCCAGGGCTTCCAGTCTGGGGAGTCTGAAGGCAGACCCAGCCGGGCAGACCTCTGCACAGGGGCAGAGATCACAGCTGTAACATAAGCTGACAGCAGAAATGAAGCCACATTCACCTTGCAGCTCGTCTCCGCTCACGTCCTTGGGTTGTGTCGCCGCTTGCACCAGTCTCTTCTTGGGGGCTTTTCTGAATGTGCTTCTGGAGACTGGCATTTCGTCTTGGAAGCACATGGAATCATGAAGGACTAAAAGGAGAAGAAACTGAGGCAAGAAGACGTTGATCGTGTTAAAGATTGGCATAACGGCGATGGAGATTCCTAAGCAGTTGAGTTAATCAGCTGCCTCATATGAGTAAGCAGGAAAATATGACACTGGGATGAGGGAAGTCTCTATTCAGCCGGGATTCATCTCCTTAAAGAAAAATCCATGAGGAAACTTAAGAAAACTGAACTGAATTTAATGCTCAGAGAGCAGCTCATTAGAGTGCACAGAAGTCAGTAAAATCAATGTCCTTGACTCTGCATCCACATGAGTGTCTGGCTGAGCAGGGAGTTGCAGTTGGATTTAATCTAAAAGGCAGAAGCTAAAACAATTGGGGAACTTGAGAATGTTTGATCCCCTAGAGCATCAGCTTCAGGGTGGAAGCTGTGGTGTGAACAGGCCCTCCTAGATCTCCGGAGACCCATCCAGTGGGAGCCAGGTTGTCTGGGGGAAGCTCTCCCAGAGCGCTGCTGAAGCTGTTTGCTGTGGTCCTGTGGGACAACGGGAAGCAGCAAAGCTGCCACCACTGATGAGATGGCTCTGCTGTAAAGGCAGCTACAGTGGCCAGATGAGTCCTGTGTGTCTTCTTTCCGTCTCTAGGCAGGCTTTACCACACCGTTATGAAAGGAAGGAGGTTTTTGTGAACCTTTGTGTGCTCTTTGCCACCAGGAGAAGTCCGTTCTGCAGATGGGCTCCCTGGAGAGCGAGGACGCGAGCGAGATGCCGCTGCAGGTGCCGAAGGAGATCTGGCTCTTGGTGGACCACTTGTTCAAGAACGCCTGCCACCAGGTGAGCGAGCAGACTCCTGCCTGTGCAGTGACACTCTTGAGGGCCTGTGGGCCTGGAAGACTGTACCTGGTTCATCAGGAGCATGTGGAGATCAACCCCAGTTTGGTGTTATAAGGCAGGGCATTTTTCCTGCACTTGAGGTGCCGTTTGGGGCCACCTGCTTTCTCTCAGCATCTGTGGGGAAGGTGAATTTGTCTGTGCCTGTGCTCAGTCCCACTGTCGTTGGCAGGAGGACCTGTTCCAGACGCCCGGCATGCAGGAGGAGCTGCAGCAGATCATTGACTGCCTGGACACCAGTATCCTCGAGACAATCCGTATCCTTTGCTAAACCTGGACCTGAGCTTTCCCAGACAGCCGCGAACTCCCTTGCAGCAGAAAATGTCTGTGACTTTGTTTTGGCAGAGTCCCTGTTGGGAGACCTAGTTCCCTACCATCCCCCCCATGCAGCTTCTCGGAGCTGAAGGCTTGCTGGATAAGCAGCCATGGGGCCAAAATTTTGGAAGCTGAAGGCAGCTGTCAGGTTGTGTCCAGTACTAGAGCATGGACCCTGGAGGAGCATGATCAAACTAGTGGAGCTGAGCAGCCCTGTGGGGCTGAGGCGTCATGGAGGGAGCGACGGGCAAGGGCAGCGCTGGGTGGGTGTAACAGCGTTTTCCTTGGATGGGGTTGTGCCGAGGAGAGTGTCTCAGGGTGTAGCTCGGCAGGCAGTCCCTGCAAGCAGCAGAGGCCCTGCAGGCGGCTGGGCGGTGAGGCCAGGAGCTGCACGGGGAGGCCGGAGACCGAGCCGGCCCCTTGACTCGCCGCCACCCAGCGGGCAGTAACCACTCGGTGGCCGAAGCGCTGCTCATCTTCCTGGAGGCCCTGCCGGAGCCCGTCATCTGCTACGAGCTGTACCAGCGCTGCCTCGACTGCTCGCACGACAGCCGGCTCTGCCGCCAGGTACGGCGCTGCCCGGCCTCGCGGCCCCCGGCGCGGGCTCTGCGTCCCCCAGCCGCCCCGGCGCGCTCCGGCCCCGGCCTGGAGAGCAGGGCGCCCCTGCGGAGGCCGGGCTGCTGCAGCTGCAGTGGCGGCCGCTGCGAGGGCCTCCTGCCGCTGTCTCCCTGCAGGTGATTTCTCAGCTGCCGCGCTGCCACCGCAACGTGTTTCGCTACCTGATGTCCTTTCTGCGGGAGCTCCTCAAATATTCAGAAGACAACAACGTCAGTGCCAACATGATCGGTAAGAGCGCTCGGCCACCTGCGCCCCTGTCGCCGCTGTCCCTGGGCTGCTCTCCCTCCCCAGAGCCCGTCAAGGTCTCCGGCCGTGTGTGATAACAGTGTCTTGCCTCCCTGTGCAGCCACCCTGTTCACCAGCCTCCTCCTGCGGCCTCCACCCAATCTCATGGCAAAACAGACTCCTCAAGACCGCCAGCGTGCAATCAGTTTCCTCCTCGGCTTCTTGCTTGCGGGGGACGAGGAGTGAGCCCCGCAGCTGTGCCAAAGCTGGGGCCCTGCACTCCAGGTCCTGGGCTGAGGCCAGGCCTCTGCCCGTTCCCGAAGGTTGGAAGGCTCTAGGCTGCTCCAAGTGCCGTGTTTACAGTGAGAAAGGAAGCAGTTTCCTCCTTCCCGCTGCTCTACCCTCCACTGCAGAGGACCTGCACGCTCATTGCACTGCCATCCACATCAGGAGCCTTCTGCTTTCTCCCTAGGATGTAGGCAGCCCTGCTGGTGCCCCAGTCACTGTGCCGGCAGCCTGGCCTTCCCTTCGCAGGTCACCAGCTCCCTTTAGCCCTGCTTCTCTCTCCTTTGCTCCCCCACGTGCCCGGAGTCAGTGCTAGGAAGAGCAGAGGCTGTGGGTGCTTTGGGAGGGCCCTGGCCTAACTGGCCCGTGCTCAGCTCTGCGCTGGGTCCCCGCAGGGGTGACACACGTGTCCTGGTGTCCTGCTGCTGCCACTGGCCAGCACCCTGCCCTGCGTGCTGGCCTAGGTGGTCAGATGGCACCTCTGCCTCGAGGCGGCCGAGCTCGCTCCGTTACCCTGTCACTGTGCTACGCAGGCAGGACCGTGGCCATACTGGGGAGGGTTATCTGGACGTTTTGGCATCATCCCTCCGGCCACGCGATACCCTCCTCCCTTGGTTTCCATGTGTAAGGCACTGGCACCCAGGTTCTCTGCCCCCTACTCTCCTGGTTTTCCAGCAGTAGCATGTGGGCCTTGCTCTCTCCTCCCTTCCCTCGTGCCCTCGCTTTGCCCTGGGACATCTGGGCTTGTGCGCGGCTGGGGGAGGACCCTGCTCCAGGCAGTGCTGTCCCACGTGGCTCCTCTGGGGCTGTCCCCGTGTGCGGGCACAGAGCAGGGTGCCCAGGGCAGGATGCAGCTCGTGGCTCTGCTGAGCTGGGACCTGCCCTGGGGGACAGGGTGGCAGCGGGTGCCCTTGTCTCCCTCCTCCAAGGTGCTGCAAGGAGCAGGCGAGGGAGGAATGAGCCACGAAGCCACCCGAGGGCCAAGGTAGAGGTTAGTGCTCGTGGCAGGGGCTGATGTGCAGAGGGAGCTGAAACAGGGGCACCCCTGGGACTGGCGCTGATGGATGCAAAGAGGGAGGCTTGTCCGCTCCAGAACACTAAGCAGGGAGCTGCCAGCTTGGACCGCGGGCCCAGACACAGAGCCCCGTCCCCCGCGGTCCTTTTGGGGGCACTGCGAGGGGAGCCCCCGGGGCAGCTTCCTCACAGCTCCCACGGCGCCCACCCACATCCCATGCTCCCTGTGCCCGGCCCGGCTGCCCAAGGCTCCTGTACCTTGTGCTCTTCTTCTTTTTTTTTTTTTTTTTTTTTTTTTTTTTTTTAATTTTTAAAAGACGTTATTTATTGGGAATCCGTTTGTTCCGAATAAACCTCTGTTGTGCAACGAGCAGGTTGGCTGGCCGGGGGCTGCGGGGGCCGCTGCTTGCGCTGAGCGCTGCCTGGCGCTGTGCTCTGCCGGGGGGGCACTGGGCTGCACCCCCATCCTCACTGCCCTGGGGGGGCCCCCAGGCAGCCCCGCTTGCCGCCTCCAGCGCCCTCGGGGGCACCGGCTGCCACCCAGTGCCCAGGGCAGCTTGTGCACAGGGACCCACTACGGCTTTTCCTGCGGTGTTGGATGTGCCCGACGGTGGGACCTGCGTCGCCATCCCCGCAGAGCGGGTGCCCGCGCGGGGCAGCGAGCTCGGCCGCTCTGCAGACACGGGGACCACGGTCCCTTGCAGCTCCAGCAGCTGGAGCAGCGGTGGAGAAAGCCGGGCGCATCCTGCCGCAGGAAGCGGCCACCGGTGTCATCTGCATCTGCTTCCTGACGGCTCCTTGCAAGCAGGGGCCGTGCCCGGGCAGCTGCACTCCGCGGTGTCACGGAGCCGCGCAAGGTGCCGACATTGTTCCCCAGCTACCGCATTCCTGGCACTGCCGGCGGAAATGCCAGAGAGGGTGACAAGTCCCGGCCCTCTCCAGGGATGGAGCCAGTGTTGGACCTGCTCCGGCTTTGGTGGCCACACAGTTGGGTTGGGCACCCAGCCCTCCTGCTTGGCCCACCGAGGATGCTGCTCTGGTGCCTTGTCCCATGTCCATGCCCAGCTGCATGGTGGTGCTGCAGCCCCCTCACTGAAGGGGCACCAAGGAGCTCGCGGGAGTCCTGCAGCCTCCCACCTGCCCGTGGGCAGCCAGCCAGGCCAGGAAAAGCCAGAGATTCCTTAGGCTCTCCCAGCCCAGGAGCCTTTTCCTGCGGCACCGGCTGGCCACCACCCAACCGGGGAGTCCTCCCTGGCCACCCCCTTCCAGCCTAGCACCGGAGCGCCGGGGTCAGGGCCCAGCTGTGCATCTGCTGGCCACTGACCAAGGCCCCAGCAGCACCACGGCGGTGTCCAGCACAGGCCTGGCCCCCAGAGCCGCCCCCGGAGGCTGCCGGGTCCTGGGCCAGGCTCCCGGGCCAGGCCTGAGCGCAGGGTGGGAGGGCAGAGGAGCGTGCGGCCGTGGCCGCCCCGCGCGCCAGGGAGCCCCGCGCTGCCCCACGCTGCAGCCTGCGCCGCGGATAGCGCCCCGCGCGGTGCCAGGCCCAGCAGGGGAGGCGGCGGGAGCACCAGACGGCCTGGCCGCGCATCCCTCCCCGTGCCGGAGCTAATCCAGGCCAGCTGGGCCCAGCCCTGCTTCCCCACAGGCTCCGCTCCAGCTGCTGGGGCCTTCCCGCCCCGCCACGGCCCCCCTTAACCCGCTCCCCCCCAGCCCCTTCGCGCGTCCCCCCCAGGCAGCCCTGAGCCCTCCCCGGCGCCTGCTGCCCTCCTCAGCCCTGTCCCAAGCCCACAGCAAGGGTCTTTGGCCATCAAAACTCTTTATTACAAAGGTGTATTTACACAGGACAAATCTTTACAGAGACAGAGACATGGTGACCCACAGGGACAGGCATCACGGAGCGTAAAGGCGTCCCCTTGGGTACGGGTTAGTGTTTTACATGAGGCTCCGACGCCCCCTCCCAGCTTGGTGTGGGCAGCGGGACCCCCCGCGAAACGCCCAGGAATCACTCCCACCCGAGCAGGGCGGCCCCTCTCCGGCCCGGCACCGGCATCACTCGAGGCCTGGGGCAGCCTCTGCTCATGCCTGGATAGACCTGCCCTCCCTGAGGAGCCCCCGAGCCCGAGGTGGGTCCCCTGGGGTCTGGTCGGAGCAGGGAAGCACCATGAGAATAAATAGTCCCCGGGGAGCAGCTGCCTGTTCCCGCCGGGCCGGCAAAGTGCTGTGCGCCAAGGCACCGCGCGCAGGAGGCGCCGGCCCCGGCTCCGAGACGCGGCCCGAGGCCGCAGCGAGCGGCTGCGCCGGGCACCCTGTCCCCTCCGGCCCTGCACAGCCCCGAGAGGCGGCGAGCGGCGGTGCCGAGGCCCCTGCAGGACCCGGCGCCCGCGGCTGGTGCCGCCAAGGGACAGCTACAGGGCAGAGGTGACGTGAGGCCGGCGATCACAGGCGGCGGCCGGCGCTCCAGGACAAGCAGACCGGGCTAAGAAGCAGAGCGGATGATGCGGACGAGAGCCCCAAGGGCTGGTGGCCACCCTGCAGATAAGAAAAGAAAATAAGAAAAATGAGTATCAACGAGCATATCAATGAGCGTCCTTCTGGTGCCACCCCAGGGTGCGGGGCCCCACGCCACCCAGCCCCGACGTGCTCCTCACCTGTGTCAGAAGGGCATGGGCCCCTTGTGCGAGAGCCGGGGCCGGGGCCTGCGGAGCCTCCGCCAGGCGCCCGGCCGCTGGCCGGCCCCGCGCCGGGCGCCCCGCGGCTGCACCAGGCTGCGCGTGAGACCCCGCTCCGCTTCCTTCCCATCTGGAGCCTGACACAGCGGCGCTGCGGGTGACAAGAGCAGCGTTAGTCGGGCCTGGGGGCACAGCCGCGCTCGGGAGGGTCCCTGCGCTGGCCCCGCTTCCTGCCGCCTCTCCCTGCCGCCCGCCGGGGCTTCCTCTTCCTCCCCCGGCCCCCGCATCCTGCAGGGAGCCACGGGAGCCCAGGGGCCAGCGCGGGGCTCTGAGGGCAGCTCATCCCTTGGGGAGCAGCCAGCCCAGCGGCCGCTGCCCGGTGCCCCGGCCCAGGGCAGGCGGCAGCAGCCCCGGGACAGCACAGCCCATTTCCTGAATTGCCCCGGGCAGGAGCCATTCGCCTGCCGAGTGCTTCCTGAGCGGGGCCACCTGTGCGGCCACCGCTGCCGGCGTGGCCACCCCGCGCTGCCACGGCCAGCGGCGGGCACCCAGCGCCCTGCCCAGGGCTGCCCCCGGGGCACCCGCCCTCCTGATCCTGTAGCCACCCGGGACACCAGCACTTGTGAGCTGGATGCTCCGTTGGCAGCACGTGGCTCCGGTGCTGCTGGTCCCGCGGCTGCCCAGCTGCCCTGCTGAGTAGCTTCCAGGCGGGAGCGTGGCACCAGGGCTGCACAGCGGCACCCACAGGGCCTCGTCCCCATCCCAGCGCATCTTTGCTCCTCTAGTCCAGCTCGGGCTGCAAGCCAGGCAGAGGTCCAACCTGCTCCACACCCATGGCCACTGTGGATGGGGCAGCTGGGCATCGATGGCCCTGTCTCCAGTTGCCCCATGCCCCACGCCGGGCTGTCACCTGGGGTGGCTGCACCAGGCGGGCCATGCCCGGCTCCCCGGGCTCTTGTTCGGCTCATGGGCAGCATGAGATCTGTCACCACCGTGAAAAGCGCCTTGTTCCTGCTCTGCGCGCAGCAAGGGCACCATCGCAGCAGAGGTGCCGGGCACCACGTGTCTGCCCACGCCTGGCCCCACGCGGGAGCCCCCTGCCCATCCACGGGGCTGCCTCCCGCGTCCCACCGAGTCCCCGCGGCCGCTCCGGCCGGAGCCGGGCCCCCCGGGGCGCAGCCCCGCGCCGGGGCAGGAGCAGCCCCCGGCCCCGCACTCACCCGCGGAGGCGGCGGCCAGGGCGAGCAGGAGCAGGAGCAGCGCCAGGAGGCAGCGGCGCGCGGCCATGGCCCGCGGGGACGCGGCGGGGGCGGCCGTGGCGGTGGCGGCCCCGCTCCGGGCCGCCGCATTTGTAGGCGGCGGGAGCCGGGC
>JAVCKT010021854.1:4865-20130 GCA_032273925.1 Rhynchotus rufescens
TATAAACCTAAATTAAAAAAACCTTTTTTTTTTTTTTTTTTTTTTCCCCGTCTGCAGCTCAGTTCCTAAAAGCGACAAGAAGAAAGCCGCAGAACAGTTTGCCCAACTGCAGTCGCTGACAGGAGGGTTTCTGAGGCTGTGGCGGTGCTTCCCGCGCGCGTTGAGCGCCGTTTCACTTGATGTTATCTTTCGGTAAGAAGGCAGCCGTAGGGAGGTAGTGGAGTGTCTGTCTCCCCAAAGCGAGCTAAGTGACGCGCTCCTGCTGTGCTCCATTCTTAGTGCCTGCCATCCACAGGGAAAGTGTTAAATTCACCGATAAAAGAAAACGCCTCCCGCACGTGTGTTTGCTGTCGCGTCCGATTTTGGTCAGGGGTTCAAGGACCTGCGTTGCGTGGTCACTGCCTCATTTTCAGAAAGGCCACTCGCTCAGGGAGGTGACGTAAAAGGCTCCCTTGCTGCGCCGCACTGGCCCCTTGCCCTGGCCGCGCACGCCCGATCCGGGGCAGGGGTCTCGTTTGCAGCGGGTTGCCCAAAGTGAAGCGGGCCCCACTGCGCAACACGGGCAGTGCATGAGGTTCCCGAGGGGGCCACCGCACTCAGCCAGGAAGGGGTGTTTGTCCCTTCTCAATACCCATCTGTGGCAGGGGAGACTTGAGAGCAAAACGGGCTCCAGGAGCTGCCTCCTTGTCAAAGCGGAGCTTCCGTTTTCCTAACGTTGGCTGAGCCCATGGGCCACCAAAGGACCCCAGCCTGGAGGAGCTGCGTTCCGTGTGAAACAGAGGGTCAGAATTATGGAATGAGACAGTCCTTTAGTCAACTAAGCTTTAGAAATGCCTCGTTAATCTGCCTATTTAGAGTATTCTTAGAAACCAAAAGTCTGGTCCTGGGCATAAATAATCTCAAGATTATAGAAGTCTTATAAATCTCAAGATATAAATCTCAAGTCTTGACTTCTTCTTCTTGACTTCTTCTTATAGCTCCGTAAATTAAATTTCCAAGTACTTCTAATACCTAATAATTGCAGAAAGGCACGTGGGGATATTAAATTTGGACAATTTTCTGTTTTCCATTAGCATGTCCACGCACCAGCCTGAGGGTGGGCTTTAGAAATGTCAGGCAAAGGCAGAAATTGCTGGGAGACCTGACAGAAAAATGGCTGTTACGGTGGAACAAGAAGAACAAGACACTCTCGTGTCAAAGGGAAACGTTCAGGGAATGAAGGAATGACTGCAAAGGCAATGGAGGTACTTGAGATCAGCGAGTCACTGCCACTTTGCTGGGAGCCCAGCCCTGAGGTGGCAACTCAAGACATGCCTGTTAGGAAGGCAGCGTTTAAGTTGACACTGAAGAAGGCTTAAAAATGGAAAAACAGAAAGGTGTTTCCATTCAAGGTTCCAAGAATGAATGATAAATCACTTAATATTCAAAAAATTTTAGTCTTGACTGGGCTTGCAATCCTAAAGACTGAAGTGGAAGCTTTTATATTTAGCTTTGAGTGTCTTTCCTGCTGTGGCCAGTTGTGAACGCTGTGTTTGCCCAAATAACTTGTTTTTTTGTCACTACTGTAGACATACAGGATGCTCTGCCGTTCCTAAGCCTGATCCTGCGTGGTATGTGCAGCGAGAACACAGACTCAGCTCTGTGCAAAGCCCTCCCAAGAGCTAAGCACTCATTTTAATAATAGTTTTATTGAAGATTGAAAGGAATGTGATCAATGAGTGGTTCAGTTGCTGTGCCTCCTATATTGTTAGAAAGATGTTTTACAATTTTAGAAATAAATAAGAAAAGTTATAAGGAGATACATGTTAGAAAATGGTTATGAAGAGGGTAGCGGCCCTGGAAAGCCAGGAAGGGGAGGAAGGGCGAAATGATGGAGGCGGCTCCTGTGGGGCCGTTAGGTCATTGCTGAAACACATAGTGACTTCATGAAGGTGGCACTGGGTGTACTGACCCTGGTGCTGCTCCACTGATGAAAGCTGCTGTCCCCTTTGATCTGTCCACGTTGGTGACGCCCAAGGCTGACGGGCCAAAAGGGGCTAAGCCAAAGCAGAGCGGGCGCCCGGACGCTGTTCCGAGGGAAAGCGGCTGGGGTCAGCAGGACGCCTCTCCAGCGGCTGCGGACATGCTCTTGGAGGCGCTTGGACCTCCTGGATGCCCCTGTGTTTCCCTGTGTTCTGCCAGACTTGCCGCGTCTTGCCAAGGTTGGCACTATCTCGTGAAACCACAAGAGAGGAAAACACAGCTCTGAGAACCAACACAAATCTGGTATTTGGAGCAGCACCGAATTGTCCGGTTTTGCTGGTGAATGTTTGTGGGAAAGAACAGTCTGATGGTCCTCTGAGATACTAATCGGATGTGCAGGGTGCTGAAGGAAGAGGCACTGCAGGTGTTGGAGCCCCTGGCAGCCCGTGCGTGCTCAGTGCGCCTCAGGGGGCCTTTGCCACCGCTGCAGCGGCCGCGCTCCATCTCCGTGCGCTTTTCCCAGCGCCTCGCTGCCTTCGGCGCTCCTCACGACAGGGAATGCGGGGGAATTCCAGCTTCGCTTTTGCTGCCGGCTTGGCCGTTCCAGGATGGACAGTCTCTGTGGGGTGATGTCCGAGAGGAGGCTCCATGTACCGGGCGCCTTTCTATAGGAGCAAATGTTGATGTAAGCAGGGCTCTCCGTGGCCGTGCAGAGCGGGAGGCGAGGGCAGGATCAGCGCTGCGGGATCCGAGGGAAGAGGGGAGGGCTGCCAGGTTTTTCTTCAAAGATGTTAACATATTAATTGAGTTCATTGAAAGACATAATATCCAGGGAGACTTCTCATGGAGATGCGCCTGGCATTTGAGCTTTTCAGGTAGCAGTTTGCTTTTTTCTTTCATTGGTATTTCAGAGCACAAGCTGGTGTTGCAAGAGGAGCCTGTTCTGTGTCTGAGTGTTATGTTTCTGTCTGGGGTAGGAAAGTAGTCAGTGGGAACTAAAGAGTATTCTCTCTTGGCTTATTTTATCCGCTCACAAGTGTAGCCCTGCTTACCGGTACTGCAGTGTCCGGGCTCCTTGTGAAGCGCACACGGACACTCAGCCTGGGTGCAGCCGCAGACGCGTAACGGGCAGCTCTGGAGCCGGCCCAGCTCTCTGGAGCCCCCAGCTCTGTTGCTGCGAAACCCTGGGAAGCAGAAATTCCCACTTGCCTCTTCAGAGCCCAGTTCCGGGCCCAGGAGCGGCAGCGGCATTTGGGAGCTGGGGTGGAAGGAAGCCCCCAGGGCAGGAGGAGCGCTGTCCTCGCGCCGGGCCGCGCTTCCCCGCCGGCAGCCCTGGTGCTGTCCCACCTTGGGCTTTGCCTCCAGCGCGGGTGTGAAGTTCTGAGTCGTGGAGTTTCCCTGCCAGGTTTTTGAATAGCTGGTTGGGATTCAGAGTTGGCTCTGTGGCTGCCCGGGTCTCCTCCAGACCCAAGTTCTCCCTGTGGGGTCTATCAGGCTTCTGAATCCAAGTGACAGCTTGGGAGCGGTTTAGCAGCTTAGCTGTGCGCGTGCATACATGTGCGCTGGGAGACACGGAGCGGCGGCGCGGGGCCTGCGGGGCTGCTCCCTGCCGAGGAGCGGGATGCGCGGGGCAGCCGCGGGAAGCAGGGAAGCAGGGAGGGAGGGAGGGGGTTCCCGGTGCCGCCCCGCCCCGGCGCCGCGGGGGGAGGCGCTGAGGGCGGCGCTGAGGCCCGGCCCGGCCAGGGCAGCGGGGCCGGCAGCAGCAGCAGGAGCAGGAGGAGCAGCAGCAGGAGCAGGAGCGGCAGCAGCAGCGGCGGCAGCAGCAGGGACCGCTGTAGCCGGGGCGCTGCCCGGCCGCGCTCGGCGCGCCGGGCCCCTTGCCGGGGCGCGGGGGAACGGTCCCCAGGCGGTGGAGGAGAGGTGGCCGCACCGCGGGACCCGGCTGCGACCGCCTCGCTGCCTGCGGGAAGGCGCGCAGTGCCCGGCCGGCCTCTGCCCTGAAATCAGAAAGGGTCTGGGGGCTCCTGCGAGTGCCGCTCTGACGGGTTTGAGGGGAGCGCGCTTCCTGGTGTGGGGACTAGAATAGCTTGAACTCTGCAGTCACGGGAGAAGGAGCAGCGGAGGGGGAAGCTTTCGAGCTGGCTCCACACAGCGAGGAGCAGGGGGCCGGGACATGCCCGTGCATGCACAGACACAGTCCCGGACCCGGATGCATCGCGGTGAGCACTGCGGCGTGCGGAACCAACCCGCTGAGCCGGGACAGCAGCGCGCCTGGGTAGCGCTCAGTGGTCACTGCTCCTCTGCAGAGGTGCTGCAGAAATCTCCTCCTGCTCACTTCCTTCCCCTAGGAGTTTCGGTTTCTGCTTTTAGGTGCATTTCTTGCATTGCGTATGCAATTCTGCATCGCATCTTGTGACTTTGTAGGATTTTGTTTGTCTCTAGCTAAGTATTAATGCTAAGATGCTGACGATCCAGATGAAGATGCTCGGGAGGGAGGTTAATGCAGTAAATCAGTAAATAGCCCTTTGCCCAGGTGTTTGCCCTTTGGGTGTTTGCCTGTCTGTGAGGAAATGTTGTGCTCTGCGTGTGGAGGGGCTGGCCTGGGAGCCGCGGAGCCTCCTTGGGAGGTGCAGCCCTCGGTCCTGGCAGGGGCAGCGCTGCAGGGAGCGAAGGGGCTGGTGGTGTTACTGCCTGGGGCTGGCAGCGCCCACCTGGAGCGCGGATCCCGGCTCCGGAGCGCGGATCCCGGCTCTGGGAACTGGACCCAGGAAGGTTCCTGTGTCCCAGAACTGCCCCCATTGGCCAGCAGGACAGCAATGGGCCTGCGGGCTCCCAATAGAGCTGTGGCCCCTGGATGGAAGAGAAGCCAGGCCTGCTGCTTTAAAGGCCCTTCCCTGCTCCCCTGCCGGCAGCTGAGCTGCCCTTGGGGATTCCAGGGTGGAATTCCAGGCATTGGGTGTCTCTTTAGAAATTATGCTATTCCCCCTCCCTCCTCCCCATTATGTTATAAAAGGATCAAACCTAAAGTAGATGGTATTCAGGATGCCAAGACATTTTTAAGGACATTGGTGAAGTAAAGGGCTGGGTTGGCGGAGCCACGTCGCAGAGGAGCAGCAGCAGCAGCAGCGGGGGGAAGTTGCGCCTACTTGCGGCTTGGCTCAGCGTGGAGCAGCCCCATCCCACAGGCTGAGCGTGGGGGCGGCCTCGTGGGGTGGCGTGGGGCACCCGGGCGCAAGGGGAGCCTGCGAGGCCGGGGGGAGCCCGTGGGGCCATGGCGCTCCCGCCAGCGGCCCTTGTGAAAGCTGCCTCGTGAGGTGCGCATTCGTGTGCACTGAGCCCCTCTCGCTGAAGCCTCTCGGGGAGGCTGAAGCCTCTCGGGGTTAACCAGCCCACAGCCTCAGCGGTGCTGCCACAAGCCGCCCGGCTCCCTTCAGCAGCCTGTGTTGGGTGCAGGATAAGAGCCTGGCTCTGCAGCACCAGCTTTTAATGGGAGGCCATGCTCCCTCCTCACACGGCAGCAGCTGCGTGAACCACACGTGTGGAAGGCGTGGGGAGCTCGGCGGGCAGGGAGGAGCGCGCCAAGGTGCGGAGATGGCACCTGTGCCTAGCGAACATGGGTCCCTGCAAGCAGTCACGGCGGCTGCACCCAAACGTCATTATCCGGTGGAGAGGGAAGAGGCGGCTTCTCCAGCGTGAGGCCTGTGCCAAGGAGTTCCAGGCTGAGGTCCCGAGGCGGCAGCGAGCAGTGGGCACGGCGAGGAAGCGGCCTGGCGGAGGGGAGGCGGGCGAAGCTGCTCCATGCCCACGCTCCCTGCTCCTGTGGCGCTCTTCCATAGATGCGCTATGGCAAGGAGCACAAGCATTGCTCCTTGAGGGGAGGGGGCAAGGCGGGACCGCCGCCGCTCGGGGGTCGAGCTCTGAGGTGGTTCTCTTGGCGCAGGCACCTGCTGGGGCCGAGGCCACGCGCAGCCTCTCCGCCCGCCGCTCTGCCGGCGCATCCAAGCTCGGGGAGCCGCCGAGCGGGGCCTGGCCGGCCCAAGGAAGCTGCAGGGAGCAGCAGCGGGTGGAGGGAATTGCTGCTTTTGCACAAAGGCTCTCGCAGACCGGTGGCACTGCCTCAGCTCCGGGAGGAGCCGCTCTCCCAGGGAGCCCGTGAGTGGCTCCCTCGGGGTGCGGGCAGCTCCGCAACCCCAGACGTGTGGGGCTGGGCACTCGCGGTGCTTGCGATGGCGCCTGCACGAGTGTGAACCCTGCTGTGGGAGCCCCATCTCGGGTCCCGAGCGTCCCGAGGCAACCTGGCCCTGAAGGGGGGACACTTTTCCTGCTTGCAGCCACAGCTGAGAAGTTGTTTATAACGAAATGCTGAGATGGTGTCATTTTCTTTTCTAGGAACTTGGAATAAGAATTCCTAGACCACTGGGACACGGACCAAGCAGATTCATCCCAGAGAAGGAGGTGCGGTGGTGTTTTCAAGTACATAGTGAACTTTATGCTTTTAAGGAACAGCCTTTTCCTAGTAACCCACATTTGGTTCAGGACAGCTGCTGAGCTGCAAAACACTTGCTGCAGCCCTCGCGTTCAGCCCTGGCCAGGCTCTAGAGTAAAAAAGCCAGGAGGTCCCGGGGGGACACGGGCAGGGTTATGACACCTCCTGCGCCGCCTCCCTAGCGTAAGAAACCCAATCCCGTTTCTGTAAGGGTGTCCGTTTGCGCAGCCAACCTCCGGATGTAATTTCTTACTGGTCCACGCCGCCCCTGCCCCTCTGCTCGGGGGATACTTTGCCTCGAGCGCTCGCTGCCGCCGCGGATAGTCCGAGCGGCTGCAAGGAGCCGAGCGCGCCGGCGCTTCCGTCCGCGTGCAGCGGGAGCGGGCGAGAGCTCTGTGACCTGCTGCCGCCTTCCAGCAGCTGTGGAGCCTTCGCTCCAGCTCCCTCTTTGGTCAGCCAGCTCCGTTTCCTTTTCCTCGGTGAAAATAGTTACTCGGCTTGCCTGCTGCTGTAAGTAGAGAAGTCAGATCATTTGAGAAAGATAAAATGAAACAATTAGAAGTGAAAAGTTGGTGAGAAAGTGTAATGGTAAAATCAGCTTTTGCTGCTCTCTCCGTCTGGGACCTCCAAAGGGGAGGTGTTACAGAGCACCTTACGTGTCTCACCGTATGTACGCTGGTCTAATGCCATTAATCCATTACACAGTTTCTTGCCGGTGCGTGTTTAGCAGAGGCTCACGGGGGCTCGGGTTGCTGTGGACAATGTGTTTGCTATATTTGATTTACCGTTGCCCATTGCTCTTTCTGTTAACCAGACCGTCGAGGTGGGGCGCGAGGACGCCGCCATGCACACGCTCTTTGCAGACGCCTTCGCCACGCTGGGCCGCCTGGACAACGTCACCCTCGTGATGGTTTTCCACCCTCAGTACCTCGAAAGCTTCCTTAAAACCCAGCACTACCTGCTGCAGATGGACGGGCCGCTGCCCCTGCATTACCGACACTACATCGGCATTATGGTAGGTGGCACCCAGAGCTGCGCTCTCTTGTACTGAGTCTCCTGCACAAATTGTTTCCTGAGGCCAGGGCTTCAGGCTCATAGTCTCAGTAGGAATGTGAGGAGGAGAGGAGAAGCTTTACTCTGCAGCCAGCAGCAGCGCTGGGATCCGTACGAGTGAAGGCAGTTCCTGCTGCGAGAGGGATGATGAGCACAAGCTGCTCTGTGGGCCACCTTCCTTACTGTTTCATTCTTTGAACACTGCAGGTTTCGAATGCTTTGAGGAAATGATGACTTGTGGTATTTGTCATAAAGGACTCGCTTACTGTAATTGTTTTCTGGATCATCAATGTGCTTTCCTTCCTAGGCTGCAGCAAGACACCAGTGCTCTTACCTTGTTAATCTCCATGTGAATGACTTCCTTCACGTCGGTGGGGACCCCAAGTGGCTGAATGGCCTGGAAAATGCACCTCAAAAACTGCAAAACTTAGGAGAACTGAACAAAATGTTGGCTCACCGACCCTGGCTCATCACCAAAGAGCATATTGAGGTAAATCCTGTGCCAGAGAACACCGAGCATGCCTTTGTTTTCCAGTAAATGTAGTCACAGACTCGTCGGGCTGGGAGGCGGGGACAGATGCTCCGTGTCGGCGGCTGCAGCGCCGCATTGCAGGGGTGCAGCCTGTGCACTTGACCCGGGTGCTTCCTGGCTGCGGCGCCTCCGCTGCTCCCCTTCAGGCTTAGCCCGGAGGCCGTGGGCGCTGGGCTCTGCCAGCAGGCCCCGAACCTCCCACGCCTTCCTGCCCCAGGGGGAAGCTGGGTTTGAAACCTCTCAGCCTGAGCAGAGCATCCCACGCACAGGGACGGAATGGAGGGAGCTCGGCCTTAACGTGAGGCTTTTGCCCAAGCGATCGGCCAGTTGTTGCCCAGGGCTTTCTGCTCCGTAAGGAGCAGCTGGAGAAGCGAGCGATTGTTGTGGTTGCAGCCTCGTCTGAGTGTGAAGTTTCGGCACGAGTGAGCCTGGCGTTAATGGAAACCGCAGGCGCCGAGTGCAAACCACAGCAGAGGCAGGGGCTGTTCTGGGGTCGGGGTGGGGGCACAAGCCCCCTCTGTGCAGCTTCACCCTGCGAGTCAGGGCTAGAAGGCAGAGCCTCGTAGCAGGACACGGACCCACCTGTGGGGCTGGAAAAATAACCTCCTGTGGCAAAGAAGCAGGAAGAGAAATTATTTCTGCTGTGCTGCAGTTGGTAATGGAACCGTTCAAACTGCTTCTTAAGTGGGTGCTTTTGCCCTGCGTTCTTTTTAAAGCAACTTCTGAAGACGGAGGAGAACAGCTGGTCGCTGGCGGAGCTGATCCACGCCGTGGTCCTGCTCACGCACTACCACTCGCTCGCCTCCTTCACCTTCGGCTGCGGCATCAGCCCCGAGATCGACTGCGAGGGCGGCCACACGTTCAGGCCCCCGTCCGTCAGCAACTACTGCATATGTGACATCAGCAACGGCTACCACGGGGGTGACGAGCACCCCGGCAGCCCCGCCGCCAGCCTCCCGGTACGTGGGTGCCGCCGCAGCCCTCTCCTCCGCGCTGACAAGGTGCAGCGTGGGCCCCCGTCCCCACCTCGTTCTGTCCCGTGGGGGAGGGATCAGCATAAGCAAGGCGAGGACTAAAATAAGCTGCGCTCGGGCGAAGCTGCTGGTGAGACGGAGGCAGCGGCAGAGATGCGGTTGCACTGCTGCCACCCCGCTGGCTTGGCTGCCTTGGGATACGTGTGGGCAGGGCCTTTCAGCAGCCTTGTGCTGATGGGTTTGTCCGTGACCAGATGCAGAATTCCTAGTGTGCTGTGATGGTGCTAAACCAGCTACTGTGCAACAGGATCTGCTGGCACTTAGGAAGCCTCCTTTGAGGCTTCACCAAACCTGCGTTCACACTCGCTCTTCCTTTTTCCTTTGATATGTTTTTGAGCAGAGAAGGGGTAAAATACAGTTGGGTAGTAAATTGTGGTTACTTCCCCTATCAGAATTTCAGTTACTGCTCCTTGTTTTTCACTTGTTTAACATTTAGATTAATCAAGAGAAATGATTTTTCATTTCAGTCATTTTAGTGTGAGAACTGCTTGTTCCAAAAAGCTGTGACTCTTGAAATACTCTAAAAATATCAGGGATCTAATTGAGAAAAGATGGTGACTAAATGTGAACTGTTGGATTGGTACAGATTTCTTTCAAGAGCTGTTCTCTTAGAAAAGTCAGCATTTAAAGGAGGATGCAGCCGGAGTTGAAATTTTCTGACTTTAAGATTTCTACTATAAAAGTCAGTTCTTGTTGCACAGGAGACTGACGTATTCGTCTCTCCTTCTCAAGACTACCCAGTCCGTGTGTGAAGTGGAAGCCCTTATGGAGAAGATGAAGCAGCTCCAGGAGTGCAGAGACGAGGAAGAAGCCAGCCAGGAGGAGATGGCCACGCGCTTTGAGAGGGAGAAGACAGAAAGCATGTTCGTGTGCTCCTCAGGTAGAGAGGCTCCACCAGAGCAGAGCTGCTCTTCAGACTCTTCCGGGTTACTTGAAGTGTTTTTTACCAGACAGGGGAGAGCAGGGGGAAGGAAGGGGCTTTTAGATGTTTCAAAGCCAGTACTGTTATCTTAGAAGGATGGAGATAAGAGAGTGCCTTGTTGTCCTCCAGAAATACTTGCCAGTGAAGTAGCACCAAGGTTTGGGGCATCTCTCAAACATGCTGTAACTCTCATTATATATATGTGCTAGAATGGCTATATATGTGGCTACATATGGCCAATATATATGTGGTGGAAACTTATCTCCAACGGAAGTGGGAACCGTAAACCCCACAAAGCAGTGCCTTTCCAAAAAGAAGTCTTCTGAAGCATGCAGCTGCTAAAGTTTTGAAGACACTACTTTTGGGGTGACTCTGAAATGATAGTTTGTGTGTTACAAGCCAAGCTTTCGCGTAGGCTTTTCCAGTTTCTCCCCAAAAGAAACATAGCACAAGACCAGGTCTGTGCGGCAGGTCTGTGTGGTCATTTTAGAAGCACAGAGGCCCTCGTTTCTCTCTAGTGGTTCCGCCCGTGCCCTTCCAGATTACATTCTGACCAAAATTTGTGCAATTGTGTTTGAAATCAACAGAAGATGAAGAATCGGCCCCAGCAAGAGACGTGTCTCGCCACTTTGAGGACACCAGTTACGGCTACAAGGACTTCTCGCGGCACGGGATGCACGTGCCCACCTTCCGCGCACAGGTAACACGGGGCGCCCGCGGGAGCCGTCCCACCAACCTGCTGCTGGCGCCGGGTGCCACGGCGAGAAATGGCCACCCTGGAACTCGCTGTCCGGGGAGACTTTAAACCAGGCAGCCCAAACCTCTGCCTGGGGTTATTTCCCCCCAGAAAAATTACTCTGAAGCACCGGCTAGGCCTTCAAACGTTGATTTCTGATATGCTGCATTCTGCGTTCTTGTTTCAGGATTACTCCTGGGAAGACCACGGCTATTCCTTGGTTAATCGTCTCTACCCGGACGTGGGACAACTACTTGATGAAAAGTTTCATATCGCTTATAATCTGACCTACAATACGATGGCCATGCACAAAGATGTGGATACCTCAATGCTCAGACGAGCCATCTGGAACTATATTCATTGCATGTTTGGAATAAGGTCAGTCTTGCCACTGTGGTTCTGTACGTGCCACGTTTGTTTGTGTCAGCCGTGGGTTTTTCCCATATGGAAACACGCATCCGTGCATCTTTACTGATTTGCTGCTGCATGAGGGGGATGGGTCAGTGGAGGTACCAGTTACACAATTATATACTTTCCGTTAGGAACTTAGAAACCAAAAGTGTAAAAAGCAGTTCCTGAAAAGGAAAGTCTCTCTCTTTCAATTTTGCACAGATACGATGATTATGACTATGGTGAAATTAATCAGTTGCTGGACCGCAGCTTTAAAGTTTATATCAAGACTGTGGTTTGCACTCCCGAGAAGACCACAAAACGAATGTACGACAGCTTCTGGAGGCAGTTTGAACACTCTGAGAAGGTAGGTAGCACCGCTGCCCGCTGCCTCTCGAGCTGCAGCTGGGCTCTGCTCTGCTGTAGCGCTGCAGTAACTCCACACGGACATTACTGCTCCTCTCAGAGTCTTTGCTTGCTGAAGGTTGCAGCCCCCCAGCCCTCCTGGCTGAGTCTCAGCAGGCTTAGGGTCACTGCAGCTATCCCTGAAGCTCTCTTTCCCATTAGACCCCCTGTGGAAATAGTTGAGAGATACCCCGTTGTTAGAGGGGTGCTGTGACTGTGAAGATTCAAGAGTGGAAATAAAATACTTCCTGTAGCAAGTAATGAATTTGATTGACAGACTGATTCATAAAGGTGAGCTTTCAAGCACACAAACCCTTCATGAAAGTCCAGAACTCTGCATCTCCGATCTCCTTTATTCCCTCTCCTCACCTAGCCAAGGGATAACAGTTTTACGGCATGTCGTAATTTTTCTTGTGCTTCTCAGCTAACCACTCACGTTGGTAAACACCTCTGTGTGTGTCTCTCTGTCTCTGTCCCACAGAGGCAAAAGACCTTTTCGCCTCTTCCTTTGCTAACAGCCCCCTCCACTCCTCCAGTATCAGCAAAAGGGTGGCTTAATGAACTGGTTAAATTAATTAAGCTCAACTCCAGCAGTCAGGTGCAGGCTGCTCCTAGGCCCTAGCGGAAGGGCTTGTGTGCTCAAAAGCTTCTCGGTTTCTTCCCGCTCGACCAGTTGGTCAACTAGAGGACAGCACCTCTTCTCTTCCCTCAAATCTGGCTCTGCTTAAATGTAGCCCATGCCCTGTCGCTGAAGTGCTGGTTAAATCTTCCCTTTTGCAGAAGACAGATGGGCCTGAGCTGTGGGGCGGCTGGCGCGTGTTGGGCTGCCCCGCTGCTCGCGCAAAGCCGCAGCCCCACGCGCTTGCTCTCGCTCTAGGCGCTTGCCGGGGCGCCGCCGCGTGTCCGCTAAAGCCACCTCCTGTCTGCTTTCCCCAAGGTGCACGTGAATTTGCTTCTGGTAGAAGCTCGGATGCAGGCCGAACTGCTTTACGCTCTGAGAGCTATCACTCGCTACATGACCTGATGCCTCCGGCCGCCCCTCGACGGTGGAGTTTGCGCAGCCGCAGCTGGCAGAGGACGCTGCGAAGCCTCAGGACCAACAGTAGCATCAACTCAGACGCCCATTGTGCCATAACTCCTTTAGTTTCAGCTCTTTCTGTGTTTGGAATATCACTGGCGCCCCCGGGGGCAGCCAGCGCTTGCCAGTTGAAAAGATGATAGGGTTGTGCAGAGGTGCTGCCCCATCATGGTGTTTTGGCTTTAGGCAGCACAGGACCCTCTCTGAACTTGTGGCAATATAGCAAATGATAGATGATATATAAATCTTGTATTAAGGCAAATGCAACAGGAGTTGGAGCGTGGAAAGACGTGGGACTTGCTGAAATTTGCTTTCCCTACAAGAATAATCCTAGAGAATCTTGATGCTGCTATTTGTGCTGGTGGAGTGAACAGACAGAGGCTGTTCCAGTTAAGCTAAAAGTGACAGTGAGCACTGCTGTTGTCTGAGCCTTTCTTGTGGGTGGTTTCCAAAAAGCCTTGTTATTGAGCTTTATTTTTTAATCAGAACTAAACCTCCTCTCTCCACACTGACACTTGGGAAGATAGCAGTCACTTCTCGGGAGTAGTCTAGCCTTAAAAATGCTATAGGACCTTTGTCCGGTGGTGTTTGGGGAGCTCCAAAGTGCAATGGTCTTCCTCTGGAAAGGAGAGGATTTCAGTCCTCAGAGCTTTTTAGACGTCCAGCTACATCAAGTGTCAAGTAGCTCCTTCTCCTGTTTTTTGAGGATGAACTGATACCTGTCCAGGAGCTAAAACAAAGTATGGGAATGTTTTTTTCTAGACTGCCATCCAGGCCTACTGTATTACCTGCCCAATGCTGGTCTTACTGATTTTTGCAGTTGCTTAAATAACTAGGCTAAAAACATCTATTTTTAGTAAATCAAAACATGATTAAAATGCTGACATTCACTATACAGTGGTTTTGGAGAACACATGAATACTTTTGTATGAGTGTGAATTGCTTTTTAAATTTGTCAGTATTATTGGTATTTTTTAAATAAAGGGTAACAACTTTTCCTCTGGCTGTGTTTGTGTTGCTCAACTTGACCCTTGTTGCTTTACAAGGCTGGCTTGTAAGGCCAGATGCTGCCTTATTCACACATCTGGTCTATGCTAAAGTCCATTCAAAAGAGGCGAGATAGTAACCGACCTGACATTCTTAATGACTGTCTGCAAATTTTTCAAGAATGTCTAAAACAGGGCAGAAAAACACTGTAAAAAGGCACTTAGCTCATTGCTGGAATTACAGCAGGCTCTCCTGTCACGTGAGCGTAGCCTCCTCCTTTTCATCACCCTCCACCCTGCAGTCAAGCAGGTGCTGCTGTGCAGGTTCTCTCTTTTCAATAAGCAGCCTTAAATATCATTTGCAGAATTCAGCTGGCTTTGAAACCCTGCAGTAGCAAACCTGTAGTTGCAGCTGAGGCTGCTACTTGCCCTGGGTTAGTGCCAGAACACCTGCTGTCAGGAGGGCTGGTGGGAGACACACTCAGACAGGAAGGTAGGGCAAAGGGGGCTGGCGGGAAGAGCTTGTTGCAAGTGACTGACAAAGGGGTGGGACGTGTTCCTAGAGCTGGGTGTGCAGCGGGGCTGCAGGACACCCGAGTGTCATACAAACCCCTGCCTGCTTCCACAAGGGGAGGTGGGCACCTCGCCAGCCTTAGCTGCAAGGCTGGAGAGAAAGGCACCCACCCCCAGCACGTGCAGAATGAAATTCAGCCTGCTGAGCTAGCCCTAGGTGAGGGAACAAAGCGGTTGCTCTTGCAAGAGAGAACAGTCGCCCGTTCTTGGAGCACGGCACTGACTGCAAACAGAGCACGTACAAAAGGAATGAGAAGAAGGTGCAGCTCTTACAGACGTGGTGCCCACATCATGAGGCCAGATGGTTGGTTTAGAGCTGGGTGAGGGAGAGGGGCTCCCCCGAGGCCGTGCAGCTGCAGCCCAGGCTGTGGCACATGAGGGGCTGGCCCTGCTGCTGCCCCCCAGCTGAGGCAGGAGGCTGCACCCGCCTTTCCTACTCCTCCCCGGGAGCCCATGCCAACACTGCTCAAAAACTAAAGCCCGGGCTAATGGCAGGACCTTCTGAGAACGGTTTCATGCTTGCGGCCCAAACCCCAAAATACCTAAAATGATCTAGCGGAGAACGATTAATAAACCGTCACAGAAATGTGACTAACAGGAAGCATCTGCTATTTCCTCTTAACTAAAAATATAGGATTTTTAAAGTTCCAAAATACAGAAGAAAACTTTCCTGTTCAAGGGGAAAAAAATCATAAAATTAAGCTGTGTCTAAAGACATACCGAAAGCATATTCCTAATCTGTAAATGAAGCTTCTCCTTGTTTTGTTCTTTGCTTTGTCTTTAAAACGGAGTTGGACTTGGCACCTGTCGAGGAGGGTGGCTTGTCCCCTCCCTTCCCAAGCAGGTCCCGTCCCCCCTGCAGTTGTGAGTGGCTGGAGCCACATAATTTTCAGCACTACTAATGATTTAAGACTAGGTCATGGGACTGCACTCTTTAAAAGTGACTGACTGACTTACAGTGACCTACCTTAAATAACGGAAGTGCTGCAAGACTCTGAGGCCTTACCTGGAGAAGTCCTTTAAGGAGCTCTGATAATCCTGCTGCACAAACATCTGGTATCAATCCTAAACTGGGAGGCAGAAAAGATGGGGCTATCTTGTGCTAGTG
>JAVCKT010021854.1:34043-46681 GCA_032273925.1 Rhynchotus rufescens
CCTATCTTTGCCCTTCAGCAAAACATTGCTCTCTCATTGCTTCATTTTGGACATATGGAGATAGAACAGGGTTTTATTTTTTGGCAACAGAAGCCATTCTCAATTGAACTGGCCTTCAACAACATCCCATCTTTTTGTTACCCATTTGTATGAAAGGAAAAAAAAAATCTTGAAGTTTGAATGCATCCTAGTCTGATCAAATTAAAATATTTCCCTCTTTTCATTTGCGTCAAAATCTACCGAGTTCCAAAGAGAAAAGTCCACAGGCTTTATCTGAATAGTACGATTGAGGAAGTGTTGTCTCTTGAAGTACAGCACAGCAGTCTCTCCTTGGCTGCTAAACTGCTGTTCTTGCACTAACCTGGGATTTTGGTAAACAACTTAGTCTCTTTCTTCAATTACAACCATAATATTCACAGCTGTTCTAATCCTACATGGCAACATACATTAACCAGGCACGATCCCACTTGTTTATTTATATATATATATATATATATACACACACACACATATATAGATACACGTACACACACACACACATATATATACACACACATACTGAAAGTAATCAGTGATTTTGTCTGATTTGTCTGCATTTCCACACATAATTTCACCAATAAGTCTCCGGTCTTAAGTCTCTGCCACAAGACACTGGCACTAAATAACACCCACTTTAGGCCAAGAAGGTGGACGCTATCCCTGAATTTCTGAAGCAGGCTTAAGTGAAGGACGGCCTCTGTGAAGTCTCCTAAGTGAAGGACAGGTCCTTTCAGCTGTATGTTTAATACAATCATTCCACAGGACCCTTTAAAAAATAAATTAAAAATAAGCATCATTATTTTGTCAGCTGCTGAATGTCATCAAGACAATTTTTTTTATGCCCATTCCTACTGACTAGCCACTGGGCGCTCTCACCTTTGCTGGCACAAGCCCCAGTTCACACAGGCTGTAAGAATTTGAAACAAACAACTGATGAATCAGAAGAGAGAAGTGAAAAAAAGCAGGCAGGCTCGTTCGACTCGTTTATATTGACTTTCTAATTTTGGCCAAAACAATATCAGCCCAGCAACGGCTCTACCCAATCAGCAGACAGACAAACAGCTACTGTACAGCAATCAACTGGTATTTTGAGCCGTGTGAGCTCAACTGTTCTTTCCACCTACAGGCTATCAAAATAAACTTATAAAATACAGCTTCTTTTTAGCTAGGCACATCCGGTTTTAATAGCACATTACCAAAAGCTCATCACCTCTCAGCGACAGCTTAACTAGTGGAGTCAAAGAAAAAAGAAAGCTGATACAACTTCTTCTGAGCAGTATGGTGCTCTAAGGTTTGTATACTCATTTTTGGCTATTTTTTTTAAAATGCTCCTTAGGTAAGTGCAGCAAGAGTGACAAACACCAACTTAGAATTGCAGTGTAAAGTAATACAAGTAAAGATGAATGGCATCTTGACACTGCTTGTGAGAATAACCTGTACAAACCTGTATACCCTTCTGCACATAAAGCAAATATGAGTAGAATAGATCACGACACATCTCCAAATACTCCAAATCCATGGCAAAAATTATACATGGAATCTCAGACATTCCTGCACCCATACATAAAAAATTACATACTGGTTATTTAGTGCATTAACTTACATAAGATGTAGGTTTTAAAATGCATGGCACTAAAGACAGGAATTGCCCTTGTTTTTTTTCATTTTCCCACAGAGGGATTCATGTGAGATGTGCTGTCCACAGAGTGCAGCCACACATGGTTGGAAAGGGCGACGTGAGACCCCTCAACTTCCAAGAAACACGTCAAGAAAAGCTCCAGAAGGAGCTGATTTTTATCTTTTCTTCCAATCTGTCCAGAAACTACAATATTTTGTTTTTAAAGTGGTAATGACACCACACATACTGTCAACTCTTAAGACAATTTTCTGACAACCAGTCGCACATACTTCATCGTGGGTTTGGAAGTGTTTTTCCTTTAGCTGATTCTAAAAACCTGCTCCTTGCACTGGGCGAAGTGCAATGTACTCAAAGCAGAGGTACTCGGTGTGCTTGCTGAGTCATGGAACAGCAATTTAGCGCAGCAATTAAAATATATTTGCCCTTTGCCATAAGTCACAATGAACATAGCTACAAACAGGACAAGTTTATCTATCAGAGATAAAGTAAAGCCAATTAAGTAGGTAATTCCTAACTCCAGCAAGAGAAACAAGGGAGGAAGGGAAGAGCACTCTAAAGTTTGCACGTTAGCCGAATCTCTGGGCTTAGCCTGTCTGCTGCCTCTAACTGCCTCTGGTGAGAAGAGAAAAATCTGAAAACAAAAGCTGAGCTTGAATCTCTAGCTGCAAGTGAAATGTGCTTTCCAGGCTGACACTTTAAACAGAAGCAGTTGTATCTCCACCAGGTGCCCAGCAAGATGAAGTACTTTTCGGTCTCATTTGGATCAATTTTACACTTAATTTTCAAATTCATCTTTCTGCTTTAGTACCCGTCAAAAGGAAAAATGAAACTTTTCTTTGCAGGGCCCAGCCAGTGGCCCACTTACAAGACAAATTAACAAAAAATGCACTATCGTCTTCCAAACACAGTAAAGATGCAACTTAAAGAGTGAAAATTCGAGATCAAACCTAGAAATAACAACCAACCCCAAATGAAACTTGATTTAAGGTGGTGGAAAAACCCCAAAGGGGTGGGGAGACAGGAGAGAGAGCAGCCTGGAAGTATCAAAACAAGCTGTCAAATGAAGAACGTCAAAAGAAATGAAGAAACTGTCAAGCTTTCAGAGGACCATCAAAATTTTGGATGTTCTTGAAGCATTTTAACAGTGAAGAGAGTACTCCCCACAGATGTAAATGCATTTGAAGGTGAGGAGAGGACATCAGAGCAACTTTGTTCTGTTTCTGTGCAACACAGGCCACAAGGCCACAACCAGGAATTTCTCCATTAAGAAAACTGTCTACGTATATGTTTTTAGAACCAGGCACACATTTACTTAATGTGTGTCAGCAACTAAGAGCTCAGGTCCTCAGGTCAGTGAACACCAGGGGCTCAGGGAAAGGTAGTAAGGAAAGGTAAGGATGTTGTCGAGAGATCAGCCCATGGTGAAGAGCAGGGCACACGCTCTCCTGAGAAGCATTTCAAGAACTCACAAACTGAAAAAAATTGAACAATGTCCTCCATGGAATTGCCCCGATGACCATTGGTCTGCCTGGTTAAAATGTCCACTCTTATTTCTAGTTTAAATTTGCACAGCTTCAGCCACTACTGTTTTTTTTCCTTCTTCTTCCTTAGAACAAAGGACAGTCAGAAATCCAAAATTACAAATCTCTAAATCTCTTTCTTACATGGGTTCTAAATAGTCAACTTGCTCACGGTGTAACCTATGTCTTTGACAATCAACTGCTTCATCTTGTTTCTGAGAAATCTTTGTCTTTGATAAATCAAATTGCTTAAACTTGTTTTTTGGGGAATTCGGATCATTCTTAGAGCTCTTTTCAGAGCCATTTAGAGCAACTTTTGTAGCATGCAAATACCAGAAACAAGGTAAAATATTTTTACTAACAGTGTCAGTAGCAAAGAGCAGTACTACCTTGTTTTTCTCATATGATATTCTAGTGTTTACTTACTCTAATATTACTTTCGGTAATGATATGTACCAAAGATACTTCAGTTTCTTCTAGTACACCAGAACAGCAGGTCTTTTGTGGTATCTGCCAACAATGGTTGCATGACTAAAATCTTTCAGTTTTACATTCCCTGGCTCTTTTTAATGTTCAGAGCATACATTTTATATTTTTCTTACTTCAAACAAGAACAACAACAACAAAAGGGGAAAAAATCCCATAGAGTATTAGGAAGATGACATATATTGTCAGGCATACTGTCAGAAAACATACTGTAGAAAAAGAATGACCTTCTGTGGTTATTTAGATTAATCAGCAGGGAAATCCTTTCCAGCTGTCAGTATATTCATCCTAAGATGGATATCTTCTTCTCAAAATGTCTTAATTCAGGATAGAATGATTGATCACTTACGATTATGCATGTGCACACCCAAAACCCAAGAGAAAAACCTCGTACTTTGGTTCTTTAATGGCCAGTTACCACATCTCCTTCATTGTTTTTTAATTGCCCATGGCACTATGGCATTGGGGACATATTGCAGGCCTAGAGAGAAGGAATAGAAGCTACATGTTTTATACATTGTGTGTTTCTTTTTTTCCTACTTCTATCAAGTTTGTAAGGTACAGAGGTCTACAAACCTTGACAAGCATTTCCTTCATCAGAAATCGCAGGACTGGCACCCATTCTCCTTTCCATTCACTGTTTGGTTCCCAGCCCATGTTGCATCTTCAATGCTTGTGAAAGAGAATGTATTAATTTGTATTATTTGTATGGCTGTTCAACTAAGAAGGCTGGGCAATGATGCAGGTCATCACAATCAAGCAAAAGGTAGGGAGTTTTTTGGTTTTAAAAGTTATTGGAATCCAGGTCACTTCCCTGACCTGATGTGGCCACAGACCACACAACTGTGGCCACGCAGCCACATAAACAGCTCTCCTGAGCCCCAGTGAGGAGATGGCACGGCAGGAAGGTGGTGAAAAGTGAGTCACAGACGCACAGAGAACACTTGGGTCATCACTTGAGTTCTTTAGGGGCGAGCTATGAATACAGACATGCAAACACCAGCAAAAGAGAAGTTATATATATTTTTCTAAATTAAAAAAAAATAATAATAATCTTCATTATCTCGTAAGACTATGATGCCACCAAGCACTCTGCCAATAACACTCTCAGAACATTCAAGAGGCAAACACCTAAATCTGATCTAAACATAGCTGCAGCGCTGGAATCTACTGTTAAGAGCCTGTGGCTGCTTCGGGTTATTAAATGACTTACGTGATACAACTGCCTGACTGAAAGGGCCAGATAGCAAGTTCCTGGCAGCTCATCACACAATTCCCCGTAAGCCAGCCAGGAAAACAGCCAGGAATGCCAGTCCCTGCACGCAGATAAGCCTTTGCCTAATAAATAAAGCCAGAGACAAAGCGGGAGACGTTCTGTGCATTTACGGACCCCACCTGGTCCCTTCCCTTCTGCAACAATCCTAAGAACAAAAAGGACATTCAAGAGTCTTGAAAAAGGAGACTTTCTTAGAGGGAGAGAAGAATTCTCACCAGAAGAGACCTGGCTCACACAAGGCTATAAACCAAGCTGGGACTTGGTGCTTGAAAGCTGCATCTGGAATGAAAGCCAAGCAGATTCAGAGACAGCAATCCAGTAAACAAGGGCATGTGCTTACAGAGGATGACAAAGTAATTTCAGTCTGTTCTTCATTTAATAAATTGGTTTTCTTTTTACAAGCATTGTTAAATTAAACAGGTAAAGCAGTATGCAAAAAATTATCATTGCAAATTAATGCAGTTCTGGCTGATGCAAGAGATGCAAAACTAATAACAAATCTTTTCAAACACATCAGGAGCAGACAGTCTCTCAGCATCTGCAGGACGAACTGATAATCAGGATAAAAGAGAAGCACTGAGAGAAGAAAACATCACTGCAGAGAAGCTAAATGAGTCCTTTGCATTGATTCATGCTCACTGTGAAAGAGACCAGGAAGATTAGAGCCTTTCTCTAGGGAAGGCTCATCAGAGGATCTGTCCAAAACTGAAGCAATCATAAACAATTTTAAGGAACAAACTGACAAAAACAAACAGTAACAAATCATCAGGACCAGATGATAATCTCTCAAGAGTTCTAAAAGAACTCATTAATTAAGCAGCTTAATTACTAACAGTGATGTGCAACCTCTCAAAACTGCCTTGATGCCTGAGGACTGCAAGGATAACAAGAATGACATCTATTATTAGTAAAGAATCCAAGAGAGATTGAAGCCTGATGGCTATACCAGATAAATGAGAAGAAAACATTAAAAAAGTGGACAGTTGGTTGAAGGCAAACTTCTTGAAGACTCTTGTAAAGTCAGGCCTTGACTTATCATACTCTTCCATGCAATCAACAAGTCTGTGCCTAAAGAAGACCCAGGTGATTTTGTCTACATGGGTTTCCAGGAGACTTTTTTTTGACAAACCCACTCACCCCAATCCTAACTAAGCCAAGGAGTCACGCCATCATAAGGGGGAATGTTCTGGTACAGGTTATGATGAGAAGATGGAGAAGCAGAATAGATTATTTATTCCTACAAGGGAGGAAGTCTGTGGAGTTCCACAGACTTCTGTGCTGGGACTCGTCCTGCTCAACACGTTCATAAACAACCTGGAAAAGTAGGTGAGCAGCAATATGGCAGAGTCTGCTGATGACACTAGGATATTCAAAGCAGTCAAGATGAATAGACACTGAAGAACAGAAAAAGGACATGTAGCAACTGGTAATAAGGAGGCAAATGAAATTTAAATGCAGATAGACACAAAATGAAAAGAAAGAAAACAGTCCTACCTCCACACATAAATTTACAGCCTTTGAACCAACCATAAGAACTCTGGAGAATGATCTTGCCTTAATGACAGACTATTCTTCATGGGGATTCCACGAAAGGCTACCTTAAATGCTCACAGGACAGCAAAAAGAGCAATCCAATCTTGGGAATTACTGGGAAAGAGAGAAACATGCAAGTATACAATCTATAATGTGACCGCCTCTTAACTGCCATGTGCAGGTCTTGTTCAGTCATTGCATGTTGTAAGATGTTGAGAGCAAAGCAGCAAGGATGCACAATCGTATGAAAGAGCCTCCACATCAGAAACAACTAAGGAAAAAAGGGCTTTAGTAAACAAGGATTCTTCAGCCTGGGAGAGAACCTGAAAGGAAGCTGATAAAGTTTTAGAAATTCTAGAGTGGTGTGGAGTGAGTGGCTATCAATTAACAACTATTCAACAATTTATTTCAGTACCAGAACCAGAAGTTATCAGAGAAATCTAGTAGAAGCTAAATTTGAAACAAGCCAAAGGAATTATTTGTGCAATGCACAGTTGCTATGGGAACTTGTTGAGTATGTTAAAAGCTTGTATGGGGACAAGGGGAGACTGGAGGAACTCATGGCAAAGAAGGCCATAGGGGTTTGTTAGGTACACAAGGAACCACATCTGGCTGAGGAAGACTTCAAACTGAAAATAGGGGATTTGGAAAGCATAGATGATAAATATCACATATGCTTGCCTAGTTTTTACTCTTCTCTAGGCATTCCATTTTACCCACCTGCTAACGTAAGAATGGATGGGCCTTTGCAGTGACCCAATATGGATATTTTGTTTAATAGGCAAGTGCTGCACTCAGTGACTCAGATACTTAAAAAAATATTTTCTAATTAAATCCTGCTTAGACTGAAGTACAAAGAGCCTCTGTGGCTCTACAGCAGGCACAAGATTTCATCTACAGAGCTATTAGTCTCACACCCTGTATCTGTGCACAGTCAGATTGAAAATGGCCTCTCGCCTGCACGCTGATCAAAGATTACACAGATTCTGGCAGGGCCCCAGAAGGCCACCTAAGCTCAGACAGTGCCTGAGTGACTGACAGAAGGTCCTGCCCTATTTCTGCAACCGTCCTGCTCCAAAAGCATGGCCTCCTTGTGGCTTCTGACACTAACCACAGCCTGAGAAAGTCATGCTTTATAGAGCCTATCTGAAGAGTTCAGAAGATGATGATCTGGAAGGAGCAGCAGCAGCTCACTCAAAGATTTCTAGAGAGGCGTAAAACAGACTGCACAGCTCCGCGAGGCCTCTCCCGACACCTCCGGGCCAGGGGGCAGCCAGCAAGGGCTGTTTTGTTTCCCCTAAGTACACTCATACTTGGTGTTGGAGCTAAGGCAAGTAGAACATGCACTCCAGATGCTTGCAAAAGTGCTGCTGGATTCCTCAGTTCTACCTTGCAGTTCAGCTGTCCCAATCCCGCGTATTCCTTACCTAGCAGTACAACACATGAAATTAAGGTCTTTCCAACTCAGTTTCCCCCCAAATCTTTCTTACAGAGTTTCTTTACTGCTCTCCCATTCCTTCTACTCCTCTAAACAGGAGACAAAATGAGCTGGGAAAAGAAGAAGAGCTGAAGCTGCAGCATGGTGAAAAGGGCAGAGACTAGCTGGGGTCAGCTGTGGTATTCATTGTGGGTGTGGGAGTACAGCGTTAGTCACATTGCCAGTCCTCACTCATTCCACTTTTATTTTCACAATATTTAATTGTGCTTATTTTTAAAGTAATCATTCTGAAAGTTCTTGAGAAATTCTTGAATACTGTTTTTTTAATATATTTTCCAATATGTTTTTAGCTGTCACAACTGCCGATTAAAATAAAAATAATCCCATGACCTTTGTGACCTGAAAATTCACAAGACATACCCACTATTTCCTTCTTTACATGTCAGTTCTGAGTCCTATGGATTTTGAATGCTTTGCTTTAGTAATACTGATTTATCTTCCTTCCTGCTGCTTCTTTACCCAACAGACAACTTCAGACAACCACCACTGTGGTTGGTTGTGTTCTGTCCAGCAGGTATCAACCCCCTCTGTAAGTCACCAGCTGTCAGCATATGGGCAGGAGAGGGAAGATTAGCAGTGCTGACTGCACCTCAGGAAAAACGCTCCACTCCTCACAGCTCAAAGGTTTATTGTATAGTTGCACAGGGCAGAAAAGAAGGTGGCTGCATTAGCCATGTCCCTCTTCCTGCTTCTGCAGGGCTTCAGTAAGCTGACACCTGACAGCTGCATGCTTGTTTAAAAAACACAGTAAAAATATTCCGAAAACATTGCATGTATAATCATCACAACATAACAATTTGTTCTAATATAAATTATTTTCTTACTAGTTAAGATTTTGATAAGACAGTGGCAGTATTTGACATAAAAAATATGATGATGTAGTAAAAAAAAAAAGAGATGTTCTAGAAACACTTAATAAAGTAGACAAAAGAGAAGCTGATTTCTCCATATTACCCTCAGCAAACATTTGGAACTCATATGGGACCCTAGAATTCCTTGTGGCACAAACTCAAAAGCCTGGAAAAGTTTCCCTTAAAATTAGAAATTAAGATTGAGAGAAAATTGTTACTCAATTTAAGCTCCATATTTTCAGTCATGTAATCTGTCCTTTCATGTTTAGCTTTTATACAATCCTCACAAAAAAAATACCTGGGAATCTAGTAAAATACCAGACATTGGGCATTTCTCCTGTTATTTACGCAGTATTCTACTGAAGTGTTTTTGAAGACTATATAGTGCAAGAACAGCCTGAAACCAAAAATGCTGAGTTATGCTACAGAAATGTTAATCAACAGACATTTAGAAGAAGAGAAATAATGTAATCTCTCTCCTCCTTTGAAGAGCACTATCACAGAAAACAAGGAGGCAAGGAAACAGGACAGGGAGAAAACATTTTTATATTTGACTAGAGAAGGGATATAGATTGTGCTGCACAGCTGGTATTACTGCCCTCGATTGCCTTGAAAAACAGCAGCACAAAAGATCTGCTCCTAACAATTGCCCAGAATAAATTGTGCAGGGTAACTAGATGTCCTTCAGCTAGTTGAGCTTCTGAAGCAGCTAAGAAAGTTCCCTCCTTTTAAAGATAATCTTAGTGTGATTTAACATTCTGTGTTTCAAGACCTTCTTCCACCTCTGAATGCTGGTGCTTTATACAAAAATTTTCTTCTTCTTGAAGTTTACCAGGCAATAAAACTGAGTAATTTGCTACACACAGAGCACTCTTACCCACTCTTACCCATGCAACAACATTTTGAGCTGTGATCCTGGACCAAAATCCCAAAGCTTGGTGCAGGAGGAGGAAGGAGGAAAGAAGGAAACACAGAGGAAAGAAACAGTGACAGTCAGTCCAAAACCAGTCCCTAGGATTGCCTAAGGAGGTTGATAGCAAGTAACCTCTTGTAACTTTGCCTAGCAATTTTGAGGTATTGTGGACAAAAATCTATCTACTTATTTCTAGGTGCAAGTTCCAGATGTAGTGTCCTGCATGGTTTTCCTCAGCAGAAGATATCATGCATTTCTCAGGTATATGCTGAAGCCATCGCCTTACAGTTTAATCAAGGAAAAAATGTTCCCCTGCTTTCAAACTGCTTCGCTCTGAAAAGTTTATACTTTTGCAGGGTTGAGGGGAGGAGAAATGCCTACGATTTTCTATCATTAAATATTCAAATAAAGGATTTATCAAAAAAAATTTTAAACCTAAGAAAAGTGATCAAGTACCGAGAGGAGTATTTCTATATACGCAAGGATTGACAAGTTAATCAACTGTCTGTTGTCTGTATTGCTTTGAGTTTTAAAGCAAAATGATTTCATTTCTATTATTTACTACTTAAAAACGCTATCAACCATTAAAAAAATTATTTGTTAAATGTGCATAGAAGTAGGTCACTAAAAACAGGCTTATACCCCATAATACACAGACACATCAGAGGATTAATATATAAAATCAAGAGATAAAAAAACTGACCTGCTTCTTCTGGTGCTTGTTTAGTAGGGCTAAAAATAAGACGTAACATCTGGAGCAGTCTGCCAAAGCTGCACAGAAGTCATTGTAGGAAGAAAGTTTGCTATAAAGGTACAAAAATAAAGTACAAATGAATGTGATCTTTTCCTTGATTTTTTTTTTTAAGTAACTTTGCTTTTGCCTTTCAGAACCACATTTTCCAACAAATGAAATGAGTGCAAATATTTTGTCTTCTACTACAGGCACAGAGTTACATAAGAACGTAACCAAAGTCTAGTTATCCCTGACACAGTGAAGGGAAGAAGGGAACATAAGTTGCTTCCCAACCTACTTGCCATATGGGCCCAGCAGGCTAACTCTAACATGTCTCAGCATTAAACAGGATGTGCTCTGGTCATACCAAATATACTGCAGTAAGAGTGAAGTAGATAACCTTTTACTCTGGTGTAGCCAAACCAGCAAATATCCACATTGTTGTCCAATGACAACAGATTATAACAATATTTACAGACTCTGAGACACAAATAATTTGAACAGATTTGAGTATCTTCGCATAAAGGAGATTCCTAGAAGTTACCCACTGAGAGGAAAGAATAATCATTCTATACTTATAGACAAGCAGCAATCTTCAAGTCTCTGTTCTATTCTGAACAGCACAAATTCTCATTTTTTCCCGCAACTGCAATTTCCATGAAGCTAATTAAATTGATTTTATGGTTAATTTGTATCCTTGGAGCATACAGTTCACCAAACTTAGGAAAAATACCTGAAGCAGCAGGAAACTTTAAATAAGACAAATTACCTTATTCTACAGTGAATTCTAGATGAAGTAAACGTCCTTCTAAGAAGTACAGCAGAAGTATTCATTATAATTATAGAACTATTACATAACTAGACACTCTTTCTGTGGCATTTTACCCCATGGCTGTCACGAGTAATCTTCTATTTGAAGAAAAAAATAAATAGTTAATGAATAAAAGGAAAAGAATTACTCTGTCTTCCTAGGCCTTCTCTTGTAGTTCTGCTAATATCTAAAAGTCTGAGTTCATTGCAAGGAGAGGCAGGAACATCTTTGATAAACTTCCAGTTTGGGAAAAGGCTTATTATATCACATTGTGGGGAGCTTCCTTTGGGCTTTAATGTTAGATTCCCAAGGCTAGCAACTTGCAGACTGCAGAAACACAGGATGCTTCACAGAGCGCTCCTCACAGCCCTGTTTGTCCCTGGCTGACGTGATGGCCAGAGCGCTTTGAGGTCCTTTGCTGCCACCATGGCAATGGGGAGTGTGAATGACTTTGTGCCTGGGCTTTCTCAGGTCGGCTACACCGTGCGCTTCGAAGATCTTACGTCGGATGAAACTAGGATCAAGTTCCTAACAGACGGGATGCTCCTCCGTGAAGCTATCGGAGACCCCATGCTGCGCAAGTACAGCGTTGTCATCCTGGACGAAGCCCACGAGAGGACCATTCACACCGATGTGCTCTTTGGGGTGGTGAAAGCAGCACAGAAGAAGCGAAAGGAACTGGGCAAGCTGCCACTAAAGGTACGTGGAGCTGGGGTGGCAGAGAAGGGCAGGGATGAGGAAAGGACTCCGAGCACTGGGAATCACTGCTGGGGTTTCCCAGCGTCTTTGAAGCTTTTGTCTAGTCCTTACAGACAAGTGTTCTGGTGAATTGCAGGACAAACCCCTGTGTTATGCTTGTATCGAAGGTCCTCGTCATGTCAGCCACGATGGACGTGGATCAGTTCTCCCAGTACTTCGATGGAGCTCCTGTTCTCTATTTAGAAGGCAGGCAACATCCCATTCAGATCTTTTATACCAAGCAGCCTCAGAGCGATTACCTACAAGCAGCGCTGGTATCAGTCTTCCAGGTGCACCAGGTATAGTGACTTTATCAAGTAAAAAACTATTAAAAAATGTTCATAAACATTTTTTTGACTGGCAATAAATGTCTGAATGTGAAACTGCCAGGTAGTTAAGTCATTTAATTAAACCGTTTATTATCTTTCATCGAAAGCTTTGAAAGTGCTTCTTGTTGCTGGGATTGTGGGATTTGCACACTGAGGCTGGAGTTGAAAGGAAACTGCTAAGCAAAGCTCGCTGGGTGTCAGCTCATACTTAATACTTAAATGTTCTTGTCATTTTATTTTTTTTTTTCCTGTGGTTACTGGCTTGTACCTGG
>JAVCKT010021855.1:0-13766 GCA_032273925.1 Rhynchotus rufescens
CCTTAAAAAAAAAAAAAAAAAAAAAAAAAAAAAAAAGAGTAGAAGGGCAAGTAATGCCTCTAAATTAGCATTTTGACTTAAATCAGGAGTGAGCTTTAAAGTAGATATTCCGATTATCCCCATTTACTGTGGATTCATTCACATCATGGAGCAGTCACCGACCGACTGAGCTGGATTCCTTTCAGATGAAACAAAAGCAGATGGGCTCCGGGAACATCCGTGATGAGCTTGAGCTGCTCATGGGCCACCTGTGGGTCCAGATTAGATCAAGTCTTCCTGAAACTAGATTAGATAAGACCTCCTGACATGTGTAAGATGTGGGCATCAGGTTGTCTTGCCCAATTGTTTATTCTGCTGCTGTTGTCTCACGCTACTTGTTGTTCTGAGCGTAGCCATAAACACAGCTCGTGTTGTTGGAAAAGCATTTACATTGATTCTGGGGCTGTATATTCAATGAGCTTTTCTGAAGAGGCAGGGATAGCCTGTGCACCATCCTCTGCATTAATTGTTTGGGAAACCAAAGGTGAATTATATTGGAAAATTGATCTGGCTGAACAGTAACTGTTATTTCTTCTTAAACCAGTTTATGTAGCAATATTGTTAGATGTGGAGTGCTGAAAATCCATCCTTCAACTCTGGTAGGATCTATAGAAGTAGCATCCATCATTGAAAGTGGCATTTTTGCGGGGATATAATATTAAGTACACTTTGTTACAGATAAAATTCGTTGAAAAAGTGAACTGAAACAAGACCAGAAAATTCTGGGCACAAAGCCTTTGTATCCTATCTTCTATTAAATTCTAAAGATAGAAAGCAGTTGTTGAGTTGTGGTGCTTGTAATTTCCGTAATCTGTTTAGTATGCTACTGAAACATAGGTCTGTCTGAGTGCTCTCTATCAATAACAAAGGTTCAGTTGTTTTATTTGCTCAGAGGTTTGCACCAGCTTTAGTCAGCACATTGAAATCTACATTTTGAGTGCTTTTTTGAAATACTTGTTAAATAAATTTTTGCCTTCTGATGATTAAGATAACATTGTGCAGTTTCAGACAGCATTAAAATACACTGGATTCTATTTGTGATTAAATAAATGCAAATCTGCATTTTTCCCCTTTAGCCTCAAACTGTGAAGCTGCTTAGTCTATGGAAATATTTATTCCACTGTAGCGTTGACATTAATAATATAAATCTGAGCTTGAAATTAGACTTTTATCAGAAAATGAAGTTCTTTTTAAGCATTCTTTATGTATGTAGCAGTGTTATAGATTTGCAATATTTGAGGGAACAAACGTAATATGCATCTTAATTTAGTGAGGAGGAGTATATCTTTGACGCACCTGTAAATATAAACAAATTGAGTCCATTATGTGGGGTTTGCAAACCATTAAAACTTGCAAGGTCACTTGCAAACTTTTGTAACTTTTTAATCCTTTAATGGTTTTAAAATATTAACTGTCTAATCCTTTCACCATCTTAGTGGGAAGAGCAAAGAAAACATTCACTGAACTCTAGGCTGCCCAGACCAGGCCGTGCCCTGGCCTTGGTGCCAGGCCACAGCACGCGCCTGCCTGTGCACTGGAGAGGTCTGGATCCGGGTCAGGATGGACCTTGGCCACACTTCATTCTTCCTCTTCCTCCCATTTTCACCCATTTTGTCTTTCAGAGGAGAAATAGGAGCCCCATGGATAGGGATGAGGCTCATCCCTGGGCCCCACAGGCTGTTCCTGCCCTGCGGCCTCAGGGCGGCACGAGGTCAGAGGCCTTCTCGAGCTTCCCCAGCTTCCCTGCTTGTTTCCCAAAGGCCCCTCGTTTTCACCCCTTGCTCAGTTGCCCTAGCACAGGCAAAAGCAGCCCTGCTTTCCAGCCAGCTCACAGAATGGCGGTTGTTCCCATTCACAGGTCAGGAATGTCACCAAAATACTCAAGGCAAAGGATCGTAATGAGAGATCTGCCTGGTAGAAGCAGTTATCGCTGTGTATAAAAGGCTGTGCATTGCATATATTTATTGACAAACTGTAGAAGTATGAACTGCTGCTAATGAAAAGGCGCTTGGCAGGATCTACTACATACATACTGGTTGAATTCATTGTTGCTGCTCTGTGTTGTTCTGCCAGTTATTTAGTGAAGTTTGTTAGTTAGTCCATTCTTTTCCATTTCCAGTGGTAAAATCTTCTAAAGACATTCTATAAAGCTTTCATTTCAATGCATAAGTCAAAAACTAGCCAGTTACAGTGTCCAGATGCTCTTCAGAAATCTCTCAGCAGTGATGTAGTGCAGAGGTGCACAAGTTGAAGCATCTAGTTTTGCACATAGTTCACAAGAAATAAGCCGAACAGTAGTAGTGAGTTGCCTGAAGGAATGGTGGTAGTAAGGGCTGAGATGGTAGTCACCGTGCCAGCTAAAAGGAACAAGGTCCTTTTAGATTCATAGCAAACACAAGGTCAAGGTTAGCTCCTCTTGAAGGGCTTGACCCGGTTTCCTGCTACAAGAGAAACCACTTTTTTTCTCCTTGCCTCGTGAAGAGGGAAGGACTTGGCAGTTGCCTGTTGGACTTTTCACTTCTGTACATGTGATAATCCTATTTTGTGCTCCTTTTTGACATGGGATAAAATCATCCCTCAAAAAAGGGAATGGAGCATTAAAACAGCTGTTTTAACTCAATAGCATGTACAGTGCTCATAGTTGCAATTGATAGTGTCAAAACTTGTACTGTAGATACGATAGTGCTAGATTGGTTTTGTTTTTAAGTAATGTCTATGATTTATCCATTATGTGCAAAGTATGTTGTTACTTTCCAAAAGTCTTTATTTGTTTTGTTCTTTTATAGCAGCTACTCATTTATTGCAGTTGAAGGAACACTGTAGCATAAAAATGGCTCATATTGCATGATTAAATTGGCTATAATTAGCAATTTACCACACATTGTTCAAAAAGGACTGAATAATTTTAGCTAAGATTATTGTTCATGGGATAAGAATCCTGCACAAATTGCTTTCCCCAAACAAAAATTGGTAATCAGTTTTAAATATCTAAAACAAATTTATGAGATTATGTAATGCTGTGCTTGCTGTATTATAAGGAAGAAAACAACACTTTGTTTAAACAGCTAGGATATTTGAATGTTAATGAAAAATGAGTGAGTTTTATTATGCAGTAGTTGAGAGCTTAAAGTGTCATACCCATATTTCAAAATAGCAATTAGCATACCAACCAAAAATGAATATTACATTCTAGAAAGAAATGAATCTGCCAAACAATTAAATTTACCTGGATTGAGACTACTCAGGCAGTGATTTCCTGGGATAGGATGGAGAATTTTGTGTCAAGGTCTCTAATCTGTAGCTCACGTTCACCGCATCACAGGGCAGCTCGTGCAGGATGCTGACGTGGACATTCCTGGGAGATTCAAGGGGCTGGAGACAAGTCTGGCCTTCATTTCGTCCAGGTGAAAGAGGAGAAAGCTCTGCTGCTGCAGGGGAGAAAAGTAAACGGGAACAAAAGGTGTTCAGTATCCCGAGGCCTGCAATAATGAAATGCAACAGGAAATGCAGCTTTGTGGAGAAGCAGCGTGACCCAAGCACATTTTTCCAGTGCACTTTTTTGGAAGATGACTCCAAGAGTCCGTACAGACATAATATTATAAACTGCATTGAAGTAAATAAGAATGAAGTAAGTAATAATTAAGAGAAGATCTTTTTCCTGGCACTTTTTCACTGCTTCCTCCTGTTCCATCATGGCACAGCGAAGAGGCAGTTCCCCAAATATGTCTATTTCTCTCCGTTCTGTCTTAGACAGAGACAGATACTACTCTGAACCCTAGATTCAGATAAATTTTTCAGTTCATTCCCATCTCCAGCAGCTTGTGGGAGAATTATCACATTGCCCTCTCCCCCTTGTCAATGCTTACTGCCGCACTCAAGAACATAGATTCACTTGTGTCTTTTTTTTCCCCCTGCAATGTTCATCAACTGACACTGACTTTTAAATAGTTATAATTTTGGTCTTTCATTAGCACCTTCTTTTGACAAATAGCATCAGTTGACACCTCAGTGTAGCAGTGCCAGCCTGTCTGCAACCCTCCACAGGCAGCCTTGGCCTTGCAAAGGTTGTTGTCTCCAGCACGAGCATGAGCGGTTTGGGGTCCGCTGAAGCTAAGATGCTGGAGTACAATTATGCAGAAATGTAAACTAGAAAGAATAATTATGCAGGCATTTTTGCAGCTGCATAATTGCTTCATACAGTAGGTCATGATTGTGCTGCAGTAATAAATTGTAATGTTGTCCATGCCTTTTAAAATGTTATCTTTGCCTTTGCATGCAAGCAAATAACAAATAAGATGTATTCCAATTTGCAGGTAATCCAGTTCATTTAATTCTCGTTTGCATATATCACATTTCAGTTGAGTTTATCACTACTACCAAACTCGTCTTTCTGGATTTGAAATTAGAATAATGTTGAATTAAATACTTGCATTTTAGGATACTGCAAAACAAAATATGCCAAATCTTGGCAATAGTACAAGCTTTGTTTTTATTTGTTTTGGTTGCTCCATCTAACTTTCAGTTTTGTAGCATTTATATTTACTCTATCAGTAAAAATGAACTCCATCAGTTCAAAATGAACCTGATTTTCTTAAAATAATTGAATGTTTTAATGATTTTCTGAAGCACTTTGCTAGAAACACTTTAAAAGCATCCTCCCACACTTTTCTGCAAGGTTACATGCATACCCATGACTCCATGCTTTTGCATTTTAAAACTGCTGTGATTTTAGTGATTTTAAAGCACATTTTAGGATCTTCTTATTGAACAGTTGAGTTTTAGGATCCTTTGGTAAAATTCAAATTTCTCCTTTAGCAGAGATTTCACTGTCTAACAAGTGCTTTAATGAAGCTAGTCTGAAAGTTCTATAGCTTTTAGGAACACCTGAATTTAAGTGTGAAAAGGAATTTCCTAATACTCCAGTTTTGACTTTTCACTGAAGAATTCACTTTTGAAAAAGTAAAATATACTAAATTACCATCTGTAATTAAAAACAAAAATTACATGGAATTTAATTATCAGAGCAAATGTTATTTGTACATTTCCCTCAGCAAATGGTATCAGGAGTGCTGCTAGGGATCTCAGTCCAGGCATAGACAGATGTTTCTGTGGTGAGAGGTTGAAATTGTTTTTGTTTTTCTTTTTTTACAACTACATATCAGTGCTATTTCCTGTCTAAGATCTTCAAAAAGTTCGCTACAGTTCTTTCTCTTGCTGGAGTCAGAATGACCTTTTCCTTTCCCAACGGCAGAGCAGTTACAATCAAACCTCCATCAGAATTGAGCAGACTCTGTGTATTTATTCTGTTAAAAAAAAAAAAAAAAGTAAAATGGAAGTTTTACCAAATAGGTGAAAGATTGCTTTGGGGCAAATGTGAGTTTGCTTGCTTAATCACTTAGAGCCCTTTGGTAACAAATAATTACCATACCTGCAGTGTGATAGCACATACAGTTATCTTTACTTAGATGTGAATGTGTCTCTGTCTTATCTTTGTCTTTTACCTGTGCCATGTCTTATCTCACACTTAAAAATTAAATTAGACAATACCCAAGTTACTTCGGGAGACTTGGAAAAGGTTCTGACCTTTCTTCTTCTCTTCTTAATGTCTAATATTCAAATGTTGGTTGTTACGCGTGTAAAAATCAAATAAATTCGTAACAGTTTGAGCTCATTCAGAAAAACCTTAATGGTATTATCAAATATGACTGCTCCAGACTGACCTTTCATTTCCCAATGACTAATGTGGTGACTTTCTTTCTCCTAACTGAAGACTGAAATGTGATTGCTTGAAGTCCAGCATTTTTGTTTTTCAGGAGAGTCTGTCTGAGGCTAATGTCTCTCTGCCCCTGCTACACTTTCTTCAGCTTCTGCCCAGGGCTGTCTGGGCAATCTGAAAACTTAGATTCAAGACTAGAGGAAATACTGGAGAAAGCCCAACTTTGTGCTCACATAATTAGAGCAAATATAAGCTGATAAATTAATTGCATAGCATGTAACAGAAGAAAATGGAAAAGAAGAAAAGCGAAAAGAAAAGAGAGGGATGTGGAGCTACTAGAAAGGGGCCAGCGGAGAGCAACAAAGATGATTAAGGGACTGGAACATCTCTCATATGAGGAGAGACTGAGGGGGTTGGGCCTGTTCAGCTTGGAGAAGAGAAGGCTGAGAGGGGATCTTATTAATATGTATAAGTACATGAAGGGGGAATGTAGGGAGGAAGGGGCCAAGCTCTTCTCAGTGGTGACCAGTGACAGGACAAGAGGAAATTAGTTGAAACACAGGAAGTTCCATCTCCATATGGGGAAAAACTTCTCTACTGTGAGGGTGACAGAGACCTGGAACAGGCTGCCTAGGGAAGTTGTGGAGTCTCCTTCTCTGGAGGTCTTCAAAACCCACTTGGACACCACCCTGTGCTCTGAGTGTCCCTGCTGGAGGAGGAAGATTGGACTAGATGATCTCTAGAGGTCCCTTCCAACATTGAACATTCTGTGATTCTGTGAAAAGATCAGTGTTGAGAACTATGCCTTACAAGGTGACAGATCTTGCAGGAGTTATTTGATGGGAATTGGGTGGTGCTTGTGGCAGGATCATGCCCAGCACTTCGCACCAAACGGGTCCCTTGGCACTGAAGAGTGAGTGGCTTGTCCGGAAGCTGTCCTAGATGCTGATTTGGGGGCTACTTCAGTAGATAAATGTTACTTCACTAAAGGAGATTAACTCCTCAGTTACTCAGAAAGCTATTTTTTTTTTTCTAATTTTAAAGAATCTTCTGTTTTATAGAGAAAAAACCCTAGGTTTTTTGAACATGAGCATTTTTATATGTTGATACAGTGCTGAGGTAAAGGGATGGTTACAAATGTGCAAGAGAGACGTGGGCTTTCTGAACTAACAGAATTGATCCTCTGACACGTACTTAATATTGGAAGAAGGGAATCTCAGTCAGAACCAGTGAAAAGGTTGTCAAAGAATCGATGAACACACAAACCATGTTAAGGATGAAATCGGTCTGCATTTCTTCTTTAGACTAGAAAGCAGGGCCTGGAGTTCCAGCTTCTATCAGGGATCTAGAGACAACCTGCATTTGAAGGTCTTGTATAGCTGGCCCTGAAAAACAAGCAATGTTTTTTGGTTTTGTTTTGTTTTTCCAATTCATTGCTTCTTTAGATTTATCACTTGAAAAATGTTGTAAATTAAAGTTGCGTAAGGTTTTCTAGTATCACCTTGACAGTGATTATATAGAGAAATTCCCAGAATAAAAACTGGAAACTTACAGCTTTAAGTTAAGTTAAACTTTGCATTTCCATCTGAGGGAATGATGAGGGGGATTTGTGAGGGCGCAGCAGAATAGGTCAATAGAGATATTAAATAAGCAGAAACTTAGAATCATTCTAAAATGAAGGGTTTTCTTTTTCTATGCCATCAATGACAACTAAAAGGTAGATGGTTACAGTAATTGCTTTTTACTAATATGCTAACAAATTTAGTATTTTTCCTCTCCTTTTAGAAATCTAAAAGGAGCAAGGAATACTCATTCAATACAATGATTAATAGTGTTTTGCATCTTTTCTGAGGTAAAAAAAAAGGGTGGTAAATCTGCTTACATTCAATTTATGAAGCATGACAATCTTAAAATACAAATAAAAGAAACCTGACATCAGAATTGCATAAGCAGGTCATGATGTTTGTCTTGAGCTCCGTGACATTAGTTCTGGTCTAGAAACATTGTCAGTTCATGGGCTCTTAAATCAACCCAATCTCTTCTATACAGTTGCATCTCTCACTATTGCATCTGCCTACAGTGAGGTTAATAAAAACTTGGAGTTTATTTTAGTGTTTACCTGTGAAATATTTAAATCATATTTTGACTTACCTAAATAAGCAATCTTGGGAGCTGGTACATTGTGAGTGGAAAAGTCTTCTGAGAGGATGTGAGAGGTCAGGTAGACTGTCACCTGTATTTTCAACAAGATACTGTAATTAAAAAGATACTAATCTATGTAACTATACAATCAAGTCATCCTTGTTTTGTCAGAGGCTGTATAAGGTATATCAGATACTTAAAGCATATTAGAAATAGAATGTGATTGCTTTGACCTTGTTCTGTTTAAGTGCTTAAAGTAGAACTTTGTTACGTATCTTGACAAGTGGTGATTGATAGTATGGGCAGATTGTCTAAATACAAGCAATCTGCCCAAAATACTCAAGGCAAAGTAACTGTCATTTCACTCTCTGTTCTTGTAATTGCTGGGTCCAAAGATCCTTCAATGCTGAAGCAATTATGTGAATGCCTAGCACTTTGTATGCCCAAAGTGCTTTTAATCAGCATGCACATGCTGTAAGTAATGGAAACCTGAACCACTCAAAAAAAAGCAAGAAGCCTCACATGCTTTTTTGTTTTTTTCTATTTAGTGATCTTGCTTTTATGCCATTATGTATCAATATCATACTCAGACATTTCTTTCCCTTTTTTTTGTCTTCTTCTATTTTGAATGCTGTAAATTTGAGAAGACAACTCTGAACACAAATTGTGAAAACAACACGACCAGAACAAATACATTTTCCATGAGTTGAGCTCAGTTTCTCATTTAGCTGTAAGAAATCTGCTCAAAATGTGCTTTTTCTTTTTTTTAAAAAATGTATGTTGTGGTAAGCCTTTGATCAGGCAGTACATGAATAAGGAATGTTGTTTTCCTGAATTAAGTGGAAACGAAGCCTAAGGCAGCCTGCTGTTGGGATCATGCGTATGAAATAAGTATAAACTAGTTAAACTTTGTAATCTTGAAAGACAAGAATGATTTCATATATCGAAAGAAATCTTATGTTCCAAATTATAAGTAACTGTCTTACATCATGCCATGTTGGTGGTATTATAGCTTGAAGTGAAAGGTTGAACAGTAAAGATACCCCGGGTCTTAGAACATGGGAAATTAATCTTTTATATTTTGCTGATTTTTTTTTTTTAAAGCAGGACTTCTGCTTCTTTCTCTTCCTCCTAATATAAGGAGATAACAAAAGAATATTCATCCTTTATTTAGCATTATCTATCCTTTACATTCTTTCCTTTGTATTTCATATATCTTAAATCTCTGGGAAACTGCCACAGTGGAACAGACAGGAGTGTTGAAGATGTGATAACCAAAGAATAAATGAGCAAACTCGTAGTTTTTCAGATTCTTTATTTAAAGAATTAGGTATTGTTCTCATTCTTGGCTTAATATAGGTGCTAATACAGGTTTTAAACGTTGTGTGATGGGAATCCATTTATCATCTCTTTTTAGATACTGTTTTGTTTATGGCCATTCATTATCATTTTTCTTCCTTTCATTTGACTGCCCTTCTATTTATTTCTCTTTTTTTTTTGAGGTGTCAGCTATGTTCTGTCAATGCAAATGCTGGTCATAAGCACTATGGATGCTACAACTTGATGGAAATTATTCCCGAATAGTAATAGAAGTAGTTGTGAGGGCCTCGCAGCTCCCGCTGACTTTGTGCGCCCTGCTTGAGGAGGGCTCGCGTGGACCACATTTGCTGGGCAAGTTCATGCTCTGCTCTGCTTTGGTACCAGGGACAGTGGTTCGGCATGTTTGCAGGTGACCACCATCCACCTTTGCACAGTCTTCATAAGCCTGAATCAGGTAAAAACAAAATCTAAATGAGACCCTGCATTCCCCTTAAGAGTGCTTCACAGAGCCGGGCTCATTCATTAAGTTCCCCTTTCTTAGAAACGTTTCATTCTGAGCACAAACCTTTCAAGTTAATATATAGAGAATCCTGCAGGTGTTCCAACTCAAATATGGGGTTAAGTGACAATGACTGTTTTATATCTAAACTTTATTCTGTGCATTGTTTAGATACATATACTATTACAAATACTATTGAACAGTTTTTGTCATGAAATACAGTATTTTCTTGTGTGGAATTTTCTGTGGCAGTCCACTGAAGCCATTTCTCATTTCAGATTGATAGTTTTATTTAATATATATTTCATCCTCATGTTAAAAAAAAATCACTAGCTATAGTATTGTAACAAATATTTTTATGTGGCGAAGAAGTTGAAAGGTTTAATCTGCAGAGAAGCATTGCTTTTCTAATCTAGTAATCCCTTCTTTCTAAAATATAGAAACGCTTGATACAGGGCTTCATCACTTAAGGGAAAAGAAAATTGCTCAAATATTGATTCCTTATCCTGTGTGGTAGTAACACACGCCACAAACTGAATACAAATTAGTTAACTATTATCAGGTATCAATCTCCTGTGTTGTCTGAAACTAGCATTTCAGGATTTTTATTTTATTTCTGCTTGCATTGCATTTCCTTATTTATTAATTTCTAGTCCTATTTTTTCTATGTGTTATTTATCAAAATGGGATTTTATTGAGAAAATGAATACACCATGTCAAAATCACAACGATAACTGTGCTGCCTGAACTTTCTGCCCGTTGTGTGGACTTAGTTTACCTGTTTCTACATTTTATTTTTCATTGACTATTGCTCTACTTTTCTTGGAGTCCACGTAATATACTAAGAATGAAGCAAGAAGCAGGAAGAGGAAGAGACTAATGTCTCCAAAGATTTTAATTCAGATTAGAGTACTAGCTGTATTCATGATTTTGAACAACCTAGTAAACTCCATCTCTTTCCACTTAAATATGAAATAATCATATTTATATTTCTTAGTATCTGAGCAGAACTTGGAGGAGATACCTACATTATCATCAAAAGTAGCTCATCGCGAAAGATCTATAAGAAATATTTGACAGAAGAATGAGACTTTAAAAAAAGGAAATAAATATGGGTAATTCTTGATACAACCTCAAACGGATTATTCATAATAATTTATTTATTAGATAATTTATTAACCATAGTTTCTTAAATTAGGATATGAATTTGAATAGATTTGTTTCTGTTTTAGCGATTTCTTAATGTTTGCTCCTAATCACTAAGTTCTCTATCCATGTTTTAAGATATTTGTACATATTTTGTAAATATTCTGGACAAATATATTTAGATATCTATTGAATATACATCTATTGTGCATACCATGATTGTGCTATGGCTAAAGTATCACTTAAAAATGAAGTAAATTTTGGTAGAAGCTACAAATAATCATATTCAGTGGCCTGTGCACTCCACAGCCTGTTTTCTTCTGCTGGGAAGCATTAGGGCTTTTGTCCAATAAACACATTTTCAAAACATTAAGTACTTGAATGTTGTAACTGGTGACATCATGGTGACGTCACTGGGTGTCACGATTCTGCACAGCCCTCCAAGTTGTCTCACATGGTGCACAGCCAAGTTTTCTGCCTTGCAATTTTAACTTAGTTCTGCCAGCGTTGTTTGAGGAAGCTGTAATGAATGGCATGAATACTTGCTGTCTGATTGCGTGAACCTTTATTTGTGAATTATTTTCTATGAAGAAAAAAAACCCATAATGGACAAAGAGGTACTTGAGAAATTTTCAAGCTCAACTTTGTTTGAGGACTATGGGGACAAGTAAATAACTGAAAACAAAGCCTGTCAGGCTTTTGTTCACCTTTCTTTGGTAAACTCTTGTGCAACGGCATAGAATTGGGCCTCATTCTGCAGAGCATTAGTGGCACTGTAAGTAGGGCTTTAGGGCAGGAGGTAGAACAATATAGCAATAATTTAAATGCAGTATGAAGTATCAGCAAAAAACACAAGATTGCTAAATACCTACTTCTTCAAATTGTACTTAGAAAAGGTAAAACTACAAGAAAATTTGAATTCAGAGCTACATCAAGGCTATTTAGAACCTTTATTTAGCAATTTGCTAGCTTGAATCTTTTTTTTTTTTTTTAAATCATAATACAATGGAAGGCAACACAAAAGCATTCGACTGTAGTTAAGATAGTCTAAAGCAACAGTATGGAAACCTACTTTTCATTCTTCTAACATATTATTTAAGGATGCCTTAGAGTAGATGCTCTTTATTTTTTCTTTACTGATCACATCATGAAGGAAAAAAGGCAATTCCAGATCACTGCTCCTAATGTCCGTGTCAGAAGGAAGTGTTATGGAGAGCAGCCAGCACCTTATTTTGTTCCCGTTCATTAACTTGTATCAAAATGCCAGAATAAAGATTAGAATTAAACAGCAGGGCAAGGGTGTCTATCTCAAGCCACAGCACTGGATCTTGATTTTCACAGGCAGTCTTCCAGGGCAGACCAAGCATCTCATGCGCTTCACGCGAACTAAAGGAAACCCACCACGTATGAAAAGCCAAGAATTTGTTGCTAGTCTATTTAAAGTCTTAACAGTGTAATTAGGGAACTATTAGTCACGTTACAATCAATTAATTCTCATAGACCAAATTATGCAATTTTATAACTCATTCCTTGTAATATAGTTAAGACTGACATACGCAGACCTGCCCTTTCTATGATGCTGTACTTGCCTTTCTAAGGCCCCTCTGGATTCTAAGACTGACAGCACTGGTTCTTTTTTAAGAGAAAGGCTGGGACTTACAGTCAGCATCTCAAGTTCTTCACTAAAACAATAGGGATCTTATATTTATGGTTTCTTTCTTTGCGAGGAGGACAATGCTGATGTAGGAGGTTTCACCCTCCTCAATCTGGTCCTGCTTGGATTCACTGTTGTGGGTTTGCTCACACGACATGATAACTTGCTCTCTGTCCACGATTATCCTTAGAAAAGCTTTATTTCCCACCCACCAAGGCTGCATTCCATTTGTATAAGTAATCAGCCTTTGTGTTTACAGCATTGGCAGCTTTGCCAGTGTCCCACACTGGAGCTGTCAGGGCCTCTGCTGTCATCTACTCCTTGTACTTTGGGGGAACTTGTGTTAAAATCCCCTGTTTGTAACAGCATCAAGGGCGGTTTCTTGATAACCTGACTAATGTCTCAGTACCACAGACTAGTCCTTAACGTCACTTCACATTCATTAATGGTTGACTTGACAAAAATACTGATCTATTAGAAGAGATCTGTGCATGTAGATGGATACAGACACTGTGCTATGGTAACCATTTGCAAACAGCAGCCTCCCTGGTAATAAATAAATAAATAAATAAATAAATAAAAATTAAATCAATGGTTACGCAGATGTTTCCCTTTGAAGTTCTCATATTTAACGTTTGGCTGTTTTCATCTTCCCTCTTTTTTTAGTACCATTTCAGACTTTAATCTATTGCCTGATCCGTCTCATTTTGAAAACTCAAACACACTTCTGCAAATACAACAAAGGGGTGAAGGAGTGAATAACTGGGGGGAGGAGAGAGGGGGACATCAGAAACGTCTCACATCGTATTGCTGTTAAAGAAAATGCACATATAGCTATACCTTTAAACATCTTGTTAGTTTTCCCGTGCATTTTTCCTGGTGCTGAGGAGGGAGAGATCCTCTGCTGAGGAGAGCAGAGATGGAAGAGACAAGGAGATAGGAGGGCAGAGGAATTAAGGAAAGACTGCTGCTGGTCAGAGGCAAGTGTAGGCAAGAGAAAAGCAATGGGCTACAAAGTTGTCACTGGAGAGATGGAATGTCTCAAGCTAAGACTGAAGGATCTCTGATGCAGAGAGATGTATGCAAGCCCTGGGAGAAACTGAGGATTTATTGATTCTACCAAAAAACTATCCATAGCAGTGAGGAAACCTGTACAAAAAAAAACTTCTTTTTTTTTCTTTTTTTTTTCTTTTTTTCTTTTTTCTTTTTTCTTTTTTCTTTTTTCTTTTTTCTTTTTCTTTTTTCTTTTT
>JAVCKT010021856.1:0-24949 GCA_032273925.1 Rhynchotus rufescens
GGCCCCGCGGGGGCCGCGAACGCGCCCCGGGCCCCGCCCTGCCCGGGCACACGGCGCTGCCGGGCCCGGCGCCCCGCGCCACAGCCCGCAACATGGCGCCGCCCGCCGCAGGGCCAGGGCGGGGCTGCCGCCGGGGCGGGAGGGTGCCGCGTTGCCATGGCAGCTGACAGCCAATGGCTGCGCTGCGCACGACGCGGTCCTTCTTGCTGCGGGTCCTGATAGGCTGGCTGCGGGGAGAGGGCGTGGCTGCTGCCCGTGAGGTCCCTCCTGAGGGCAGAGCTGCTTGGGCAGCAGTGGGGCTGGGTCTGCCGAGTGACTGTGACGTCACTGCTCCTGCAGCCTCTGATAGGGCAGCAGTGGAACTGGGTCTGCCTAGTAACTGTGACGTCAGTTCTTCCGTAGCATCTGATAGGTCCGTATCATCAACAGGTCTGACACACAAGAAGAAAGAGTTTTGTTCCAATGGACATCGGCAACGGCCTGAAACTGTGGAGCTGCCACATGGCTCCTGCATGAGGCTCCCAACTTCCTTGGGGGACAGCGTGGCAGCCAGCACTCCTGGGGCTTCCATCAGTCCCCAGGGCTCCCATGGGGCAGCCCCAGCCCTCGTGTGGGTGTCAGGGGACCCAGGGCTGCATGTCCCGTGGGAAGGGACCTGCAGCTGGCATGGCAATGGGACAAGGCTTCTTTTGGGGTTGAAGCAGCTGGGCTAAGGCTGTGACATGTAGGGGGAAGGGAGGCAGTCTAGTGCATTTAACAAGGGGGCTCGTGCCCTGGGTGTGGAGGGGGCTGCTGCTGGAGTTGCCTCTTCCCTCTCTGCTCGGCATCCAGGCCCCAGGGCTGAACGTGGTACAGAGGTGGATGGGCTGTCAGCCCTGCACCCTTGTCCCTTGGTAACAGAGAGGACCCAGCATCTTCTACAGTCACAGAAAATAAGCTCAGCAAGCTCCTCTGTGTGTGTATGCGCTACGGATCCCACCATATGTTGGCCGGGCCACCACACGAAGGAAGCCTGAAGAGACCAAGACTGCGCGATCCTTCTAGCAGAAGATGAGGGCTGTTTCTTACCATCCTGGTGACTGTGAGCATGGCTAGATGCCACTCCAACATCACTCGCTTTAAGGAGGCACAGCCGATTTTCTAGGAAATCCTTTGCTACAAGGAAGTCTAAACCAAGTCTTGACACCAGACCAAGGAATTTTAGGATGCCAAATGGGGAAGGTAGCAGCAAAGCAAGGAAGAGCTGCGTGTGCAAACTTGCAGAACGAAGCCAAAAGGGAATTTCTGAACAGTTACATAAAGCAGCACGACCTGAAGAGTGGCAAGCTGTGTAAATAGCTTAATTCAACACATGCCCTCATCTCACACAGTAATATAAAGAGAATTACCCTGATCTCAAAAATTCATTTCTGTTGTCCCTTCTCCAAGGCAGGAGGCCTTACAAAAGCCTTACAATAGGACCAAACTGGCTTACAAAACACAGCACATGCAGACACATACAGATCCAGAAATAGGAAAATAAACTGGCAACACTGAGTGGAAAAAGTTTAAACTGAGATTGGTCATAAGACCTCATAGTAGCCTCCCAGTCTAACAGAGATGTATTTTTAAGGATGTTTGACTACCATTTGACAAAAAAGTTGACTACTGGTAGAGCAGATGCATACTTTAGATCAGCACCATTTAAGATTCATCTTAAAAAAAAATCGTGTGCCCATAGAAAGATTTGCTTGCTCAAAGTCTACTACACCTTAATAAACTTTTCAATTCCAAATATCTAAGGTTCTCCCCTTCTAAAAGGGCTGAAATAGGTAGAAGACCATCAAGTTTAAGAGCAATGCAGAAGCGTCAACTCTTAGAGGTTTTCCAACTCCTGTGTCACAAATCACACTCACCCCTTCGGGCAACCATGTTTGAGGCTGGAAAACAATAATCTCCCCTTGGAAAATAACTAGGTCAAGAAAATGCTCTGCTGTGCTTAGAAACCACAAGGCCCCTTCTTAATAAACTCTAGAACCCACTCAACTCCGCTGGTCAGGAATGCGGTTCAAAGTTACGCTGCAGCGTGAAAGCCTGAAAATTAAATTCCTGACAGCAAGATGGCCAAATTAATGACTTAATAAATTAATAATGACTTAATTAATTAGTAATGAGGGCCACAAGTAAAGGAGCTTTTTCCTCCCACAATAAGAGCTGAGTTATCCAGGCTCCAGAGCAACTCAAACAGAGCCGTGAATGGACATGTATGTTCCTCCTAGGACACATGTTCATTACAGGAAGAGGTGAAAGTTACCAAACTGAAAATCTAGAACATCTCTGAGCACTTTGGAAAAATACAGATTCATCCTCACGTGCTTGTGCAGTGAGTCTGAGTTGCTGAGTGAACAAGATTCTGAGAACGTGTACATTCAGTGGGCCATGAAGCATCACTTCCATTTAAATAGGAAGAGTGAACTCCAAAGATTTAAGCACCTCCAGATTTCCCAGCTGAAAGATCACTGCCAGATGGAGCCTTCAAGCTTGCAATGCTTTTAAATCAAGCTAAAGTTGCATAAAGTTCATTAAGTGACCCTAACTGTTTTGAGCTTGAAGTAAATCTTAATATAGCACGGATACTTCTGTTGCTCATCTATATAAAATATGAAGCTAATGTCACATGCACACTAATACAGCAGTTAATCAAAACATTATTTCTCTCTTAAGCTACAGTAAAGGCATTTTATTATTTTTTAAGTGATGAAGTTCAATCTCTGCTGCTTGAGAATAAGCTCACAAGGACTTTGTGAACATAAAGCCCCACAGGTTACCCTGCGGCAGCAATTTTTGTATTACAATACAAAAACTGTCGTTTAAGACTTCATGTATTACACCAAATTACAAACTGGGAATGAAAAGTGTTTTTCTAATGCATTCTACAAAAAGGTAAAATACCTGACAGTTGCTAAAGCTTAGTGGGAACAGGACATTAATTATCTGCTATTCATTAGCAGTCCTGAAATATCTGTTATTGTTTCCTCTCATGGAAAGCTCTTCAGGACTGTCATATTCTAAAGCTTGGCAGTCAGATCCCCCATGGCAACATCACTGAGGGCAAATGGCTGCGGTGACTGTGGGGCACCACGGGCCGGGAGGTGCCAAGGGATGGGGGAGCTCTGAGTACCCCTCTGCTTAACCCCCACACAGCTCACACAGGGGCTCCCTTGGATGGTGGGCACAGGTGACGTGCTGCTTGCTCACCTGGGGAGCAGGGCCTGCAGCCTGTGAGGTGCCTCTTGTGAGAGGAGCTGATGGGGCACCAGTGGTTCCTGTGTGGGGAAGGGATTTGGAGGCAGCTGCTGTCTCTGAAGGGCCTAGGGCAGCATGAGGGCTGTGGTGGGGTTGGCACCGGGGCGGTCACCTCCCCGTGACCAGCTGTGGTTGGGGTTCAGGGTTGTGGTCAGTGATTCAGACTCTGACAGGAGACTTGCAGCTAGTGATGTTGCCCAGGGGTTAGGATTGGGTCCGATCACGTTCAGTTTATTCACCAGTGACTTGGAGGAAGGGACAGAGTGCACCCTCAGCAAGGTTCCTGATGATAGAAAACTGCCAGTCTTTACTCAGTAGTAAAGACTCAGACTCAGCAGCCAGTAAGAGAGATGACAACAGGCTGCAGAGTTCAGGGGAGAAGAAGTTCAGCAAAGACAAGTGAAGGATCCTGCAGCAAGAGAGGAATGACCCCAGGCAGCAGTGCAGACTAGGGCTTGACCTGCTGCAAAACAGCTCTACAGAGAAAGACCTGGACATCCTGGTGGACAAAAAGCTGACTATGAGCCAGCAATGTGCCCTGGTTGCCAAGAAGGGCCAATGGTCTCCTGCGGTGTTTTAGGAAGAGTGTTGCCAGCAGATCCACAGAGGTGGTGATCCTCCCGCTTTTCTCAGCGCTGCTGAGGCCACTCCTAGAGCGCTGAGCCCAATTCTGGGCTCCCCAGTACAAGAGGATCCTGAAACTGCTGGAGAGAGCTCAGCATAGAGCTACAAAGATGATTAGATGGCTGTTTAGGTTGTAGGGAAAAAAAAAAAAAAGAAAAAAAGTTGAGGAGGAGATCTTATCAGTGTCTATAAATCCCTTAAGGGAAGGTGTCCAAAGGAGGAGGCCATCTCCTGTCATGTGGGACTCAATAGGTCACTACCATGGAGATGGCACAGCCGGGCAGAGAACAGTCCTGGAAAGCAGCCCCTCACTTCAACCCTGTGATTGTCCAGAACTTGCTGATAAATCCTTCAGGAATAACTCCAAATGGCACCAAGCTATGGCTGTGAAGTATCTCCAGTGGGACACTTCTGCTTCTCACTCCTTCTACTCTCCTGCGCTAACATGCCTGTGCACTGGGCAGAGTTGTGCAAGAAGCCAGGGCTTTGGGACGATTGAGGATTTGGTGTTTTGTGAGGGAACCAGGGCTTCAGGGAAGGTTTAAGGTTTGACAATTTTCAAAGCCGGGATCCAAGTCATGTGGGATAAAACAGCACGAAGCAGGGCCATGAGAGGAGATGCTAGTGACCACAAAATGATACTTTTCAATTCATGGTTTAGTCAGGAGAGTGGTCAGCAAACCCACCATGTTGGATTTCCAGAGGGCAGACTTAGGAATATTGAGAACACTGGTTGGGAGAGTCCCTTGGGAGACAGTTCTGAAGAGCAAAGGGGTCCACAAAAGCTGGGCTTTTCTCCAGAAGGAAATGCTAAAGGTGAAGGAGCAGGCTGTCCCCATGTGCTGAAAGATGAGCTTACCAACCTTGCAAGAAGGAGAATGCAATTCAAGAAGAATATAAGGATGTCACTAGGGTATGTAGGGAGGAAATTGGAGAGCCAAAAGCTCAGATGGAACTGAATGTGGCCACCACAGTAAAACAAACAAACAAACAAAAACCCTACAAATTCCTTGACAAGAGGCGGCATGCCCAGGAGAATCTTGGATGCAGTGGGGAACATTGCCATCAAGGATGAGGATGAGGCTGAAGTACTTAGTGCCCTCTTTGCCTCAGTATCTTAATAGCCAGATCAATTCTTCCCCCTTGAGCTGGAAGACACCTATGGAGAGGGGAAAAAACTGCCACATAGTTCAGGAAAAAACTAATTCTCATTCTACTCTTCATAGTACCCCGCAAAATCCTCTCTTTACCTTGTTCAGCTCCCTTGTGTGACATCTGTTTTGTGCTGACTGAGTGTGCTCTGCCTCTATGCTTGGTCTGCAGAGCAGTCAGTCCTGCCTTTGTGGGTGGTGGAAATGGAGGTGTCAAATGATCTCATCTGTGCGGTGAGTAGACCGGCAGATGGCCACCTTGAACTGAGTAAAGGGGATTTCAGTCAGTGATACAGTAGAATAGAATGATAGAAGGCTTAAGGTTGGAAGGGACCTCTAGAGGTCATCTAGTGCAACTGCCTGGAATATGCAGGATTGCCTAGAGCATTCTGATGATAGAATCAGAGAGAATCACAAGTGGCACAGGATTGCATGCAAGTGGGTTTTAAAGATCTCCAAAGAAGGAGACTCCACAACCTCTGCTGGCAGCCTGTTCCAGTGCTCTGTTACCCTCATGGTTAAGATTTTTTTTCTTAAGTTCCTGTGGAACTTTTGGTGCTTCAGTTTGTGGCCGTTTTTCTCTAGTCTTATCGCTGGCCAACACTGAAAAGAGACCATCCCCATCCTCCTCTCCCTCCCTTGAGATATTTATATCCACCTTTATCTTTTAAATGCATCCTACTATGAAAATCTCCCTTGCAGTTCATCATCTCTAGGATGCAAAAGAAAGGCAAACTGGTCTCAGCTGTCATGACTGTGTGTGACATTAGTACAGGTTAGTCATGTTAATCATTGGATTGATCAGTCAGAGTCAGTGCCGAAGCCTCAGCGTGCAAGAGAATGAGCAACACATTTCTAAAGAAAAGAATGAGTTTTCCATTAAAAAAGGAAAAAATACAAAGCAAACTACATTAAAATCACTGTACTTATGCTGTAATATTGGGAAATAGCAGGTTTGCATTTTTCTTTTCAAATTTACTTCCAGCCCACTTGTGTGTGGACATTTTAATTCAAGATCTAATTAATGTGTGCATACAACTTTCTCCATGGGGTCCCTGCCTCAATCCCTGTATTAGAAAGATACTTGAGGGAAGAGAATTAAGGTAGTCCAGGAAACAAGATTGGCATTTCCTAGCTTCAGTTTGCAATCTGATGAAATCACTGCTAAGTTCTTTTATTTTCTCTATATAATTGCTTATAGAGCTTTACGAGTGTGCCCAAGCCTTCACAAAACAAATAAACTAAAAGCTAAGAAAGTATCAGTGAAAATCAAGAAAAAGCTACTCGTGAGGTAGTGAAAGAAGCGGATCGTAATGAATCACTAGGCACTGGAAATGAGAGAGGAATAAAGAAAACCAATCAACCAATTTACAGACAACGTAGTATCACTTTATGAAGAGAGAAGCAGCACTGACCTTGCCAAGGGGTTGAATGAAGCAAAGAAGATGGAAGCCAAACTGTAAGAGATCATGGAGAGAGACAGAAGAGAGCAACATAGGCAGGTGCCCATCATGTCCATGGTGCCCAGAAGGTGACAAGAAAGGAGGACACTAATCAGGCAGGTTATGTTCAAGGAAGATTTCTCAGGCCACAGCAGTGTGCTTGAACAAGCTAAAGGACAACGAAGGTTGGTCTTCACAGGAGATGTGGACAGACTCAAGCTGGTTGGTCTGTGCACCCTTGGACTACAAGCATGGGGGTGGGGGTGGCATAGGGACACCAGGAAGGCTGGATACAAGCCAGATATGGTCCAGATGCTGTCTAGCCATGTTAGCCCAGTAAGGCTAAGCTGAGAACCTCGGCAGGCTGCCAGGCTAAGGCAGCTGTCCTGCACCCTACTGAGCTGCTGGGTCCCTGTGGTGCTGTTCTGCACAGCGTGGATTTGCCATCACAAGCCTACCCTAGCACAATTAACAACATGCAGAGTTTCACAGGGCAGACTTGCCCTAAGCAACTACAGCAGCTGTAGCAATCACAGATGCTTTCCCCCAAATGCCTAGGAGCGAAAGGACCCAAGTGCTGTCTGTGATCTCGTCCTATGTTTACTGTGTGACCTTAAGCAAGCCGTTTAAGCTTTCTGAAGCTCTCCCCTCTGTAAAATGTTCTTAATAATCCATCCTGCATTACAAGCGGGTTATGGGCTCAATTAAGCCATCTAAATAGGGACATAGCAATTGGGAACAAAAATGTAAGTCAGCACAGTAAGAAACTGCCTTGCTTCATCCACCACAGAAGAAATAATGTAACTCACGGTGGCACCTAGAACATCTCACACCTCATGTCAGAGGAATGAGGCTTAGCCATAGAAGAGTGCCAGTAACTGCAGATAGGCTGTGCGCTTTGGCAGTCAGTAGTGGAAACTGCACTGATTAATGACAGAGTTGCAGTACAGCAGGTCAGGCATATGGATCGACAGCTGTAAAAGGAATGGCAGCATTTTTTTATTATACTCACTGAGAACTAGTGTGGAATCAGGAGATTAACTAAAGCTTGAGAGCACATTCTTGGGTCCTCTCCAGCTGCTTTGGAAGCTCAAGTGGCACAAAGCTACTGGACAGCTGTTCTTCCTGGCTCTCTGAAGATACCTTGCCTGGAAGAGGAAGTGCACGGACCCTCAAGCTGGCACAGCAGTGCTCAACTCTGCCCCTTCCAGCCTCTTGGAAGTAGGCCATCTTACCTCCTATGCTTGACTCAAACTCCAACAACTCGCTTGTATCCAGAGTACTCCAATGCCACAGCTCTTCCTAACAGACTTGAAGCAGCCTGTCTTCCACCCTGGGATGGCATGCAATCAGTTTCCATGTGTACAGGTAAGAAAGGGAAAACTGTTTGTCCTGTCCTGCATTCCTCTGAGCCCTCACCAGCCATGCTTCCCAACTGCAGCTACAAGCTAAGGCTCTCGGCTTCATCTTCGCCCTAGTGCACTGCCCCAATGCACTGCTGTCCCCACCAGAAAAGAGATGGAGCATCTGAGACCTAGGTAGGAGAAAAAACCTTGCAAAAGAACCAGCCAAGCTGAGCTGTAACTCTCAACTATGAGAACAGCAATGTAGCCATGATGGCTAGACAGGTACAAAACGGTGCTACAGCCAGTCCAAGACATGTACAAGCATAGATTTGACTCAGTGCCATAATTAAACAGTCAAATCTATGACACAGTCAAACAGTCAAAGCCCAGCTCCCAGCTACCTTTTTGTCATGCCAAGTATATCCAGTAAGTTAGGCCTTATTCCTCTTGTGACAGAACAAATCTTGCTTACGACTGAACAGCTATTACTTCCTGTCTCATGATTATTTCACTAGGCAACCTTAACATTCCATTAATATAAGTCTTTATGAAGCTAAATATATACACTAAGCGTATATACAAATACATATAAATATGCCTATCTAGCAGAGAATCCAATTAAGTGAATATGTTACGCCTTAGCAATTAATGAATTCAACAAGCTGAGCTGCCTATTGAATGCGATTAAAAGTTAAGAAATATCAACCACAACAAGAAAAAGATCCCAGATTTGCCTATGTGCTCTCTACAAAGAGATTGTTAACACCTAATCATAAATTCTAGTATGTTTGCAAACCTTGGAAAACTTATCTTCTCAGTGACATAAAGCCTGTTCTTCCACTTCTTGTAACCTAAGAGAAATTCAAAGCCAAATGCTTCTGCATGCAGCTCCTCAAACCATTCCTGCCCTCTTATATGCATTTTCCCAGCATTTTCTGATTGCAAGGTCTGAAAAAAAATGGTATCTTACGGGTTAAAAGCAAGCAACGTCCATGACTGAATGAAGTTGACACTCTAATCACTTGACACAAATATTTCCTTTCTCTTTATGTTCATTTTCCAGCTTGTGTGGATGTGTGTGCATGCAAGTGTATGAGTGTGTTCAAGTGTATGTGTATATATCTGTGTGAGTCCATATATCTACCTGTTCCTTGGTACGTTAACCTTTACTTCGGGACACGCTTTCTTTCATGTCATTTCTGTCCCTCAGCAACAGCCCTCAAGGGACTGCTGTTTCCCTCCTTCTCTCACAATATCCCTCCCCTGCATTCACAAGATGCTCCCAATGGTGTATTCTATCAAAATAAATATTTAAGTAGACACTAAACCACAGAAGATGCAGAAAAGCAAGCAAGGGACTTGGCTGCAGAATTCAAGGCACAGAGGGGAGTGAGTGGAAGTATTGCATGGAGGGTCAGGAGAAGGAAAATGCTGATAAGACTTTGAACTGGCAACACAACTGTCCTGTTCTCTTCCATGACACAGCCCATAGCTGCATGAATCTAAAAACCAAAAATGTGCTTTATTGATAAGTTAATAGATGAAAGGGCTTTTAACTGAGATATCAAAGACACAGTTAATTAAATAACTATACTACTAATAGTGAGCTTTTTTTTTTTTCTTGATGTCCCACTGTTCTCTTAGTTCATTCATATTCTCATACTTAAAGAAAAGGCCTTGAAAGTCCCAGGAGTGGGCTGGAGGCTCCTTCTGGAGCTCTTCCAGACAGGGCCTGTCCAAACCCATATCTTAACTCTCCCCAGCAACCCAAGCCGGGTAACAGGAGGAACAGCTGTCCACCCTTTAAACCCTGTAACCAGTTGCCCATACTCATCCCTGCTACATGGCTCAGCAAAAGTTTTTAGCATAACAACAGCTCCTTTCATGTTTACCAAGTTGTGGATCCTATACCCATGCAGAGTTATTTTTGTCTATGCCACAGTACTATTTCACAAGCCTCTCTGGAGATATCAAAGAGTAAAGCTTGGGTTGTTTCTAGATTACTTGAGAAACACTGTTTTGAAGGTGCTTACAATAGGAATAGGCTATAAAATTGGCCACTAATTGCATTAAAAATGTCACCCAAGTTAGATGGCTGATTGAGGGGTAATAACCATGAAGGTATCATTGATTATTCTCCCCATAAAGACGGTATACAGGATAGTATAGCGTGCCTTACAAGTGCACAACACATTCTGGCAGCTCTGGTATTCCTGGATGACCTAGGAAATCATACACTATCTGTACTTCCTGACATGTTAGAAAGATGAAAAAAAACTTTTACAAAATCCAATATAGAGGCAAATTCCTGAGAAGTTGAACTGACATACACATAGCTCACACTGGGCACTGGCAGTTTTAGTCACTATTTGAATGGTAGAAGAGCAGGCCATTTTCTGTTCATTGCATGCAGCTATTGAAAGGTTACACTTCAGAGGGATTTGGAGATCTTTCTTTCAGGAGTCTGCCCCAGATTCCCTAGTTAATAGATTCTGACTGTTATTCAACTTGTGGTATAAGGCAAGCCACTAGATTTGTGTACAAAGTGAACGCAGCAAGCCAGTCATTACTTCACACTGTTTCAGCTTTTTCTGCAGCAGGTTTTCTGCTTCAGCATTGTGTTTTTATCACTATTTTCCCCTGCTTAAGACCAGCATCCTTTGGGAAAGATAGACACTTTGGGGAGAAAGATCTGTACTGATAAGGAGAAAATAATGTACCCACTCTCTCTATCTAAAGGTTAGCATGCATCGTGCATCACAAAAAACAGCCATTACACATATGCAAGCAATTGCACTCTACAGGAAAGAAAGAGAGAAGTTTCTTGTGTGATCTCCCACAATAAACAAAATGAAATGTATCTCCTCTCATAGAAAACCTTCTTTCATTACAGGGAGAGGCACTCCTCTCAGGAATTTGAACAGTACGGAGATGAGTCAGCAGTGACCACTGAAGCAGTAGATGGAGGTTCCCTCATGGTGTGGTTTGTACCGCTGAATATGTAAGACCAGCCCATTTCTTCCATCCATTTCTACTTCTCTGTAAGCAGAGCAGAAAATGAAAACACCCTTCCCACAAATAGTCATCCAGATGTCAAAGCATAACTGTATTTGTGCAGCAACCCTTGGGATTTTCACCCCACACAACTGTCACAGCTGATGACTCCACAAAGTGGCTGCTGAAATTTAAGGCTCCTTGCAGTTTGTTTTCTCTATGGTATCAAGCCCTTTCTACCCATCACCTTCTCCCTGCCTGTGATTACTGTACTGTTGCCTGTCAGCACTACAGTAAATATGTGTATATTTCCAGGTCTCTCATTTCACACTTAACAGAAAACTCGCTCTTAAAAGTCTTCTCCATCAGAGTAGATAGCAAAACAAAGAAATAAGAGGATTTTTTGACAGACTCACCTTCTCCCCTTACTATGCCTGGAATTGTTTGTGTCTAATGAAGAACCTATTTTTCCTGCTGGAAACAGTTCTGCATCTGTGATGTCATGGAGCTATTGTCATAGCTGGGGAAGGTTGTCATCACAGGGCTGACAGGCCAGTTCCAAAAACAGAAATCATAGTGAACCACAGCAAGCAATGCACTGGAACTGAGTGAAGGAGAGATCTGTGCTCTCACTTTCACTGTGTAGGAAAGACGCGATCGCAGAACTGGACAGGCTGGCCTTTGGGATGGATTTACTATGGAATTCCTGACTTCACTTTGTCATAAGAGATGCAGGTCTCAGGTAGGGCAGGTACTGAGTTTATAATTCAAGTCTGTTGACCTTTGAGACTATCATAACTCTATTCTCTCCCTTTGCATAGCATCTTTTCACTTTGGTTTTGAAAAATTCACCTTAGTCCCCTTTTCCCTTTCTCTTCATCTTCCTTTGGTTCCTTTTTCAGCTGCACCCAATGCCTCATGTCCAAGCTGTTTGACACCCCCAATGCCCCAGTCAACATGTGAATGCTGAGTTGCTCCATTTTCTCAAATACTTCTCCAGAGAGACCCATGTATTTTTCTTCAATTTTGGCCTGCTTCCTGAGGGATGTTCCACAAATGCCAGTGAAGTCATGTCACTTCTGTCCTTCATACTCAACACTAAGTCTCTCTCTTGTTCAGATGGCTGCAGATACTTGACAATAGTTAGGGTGCCAAAACGCTAAGTCGACAACACCTATAAATACTGACCCACTTTCCCCTTGTATTCCTCTGGTAAATCAACTCAAAAGTGTTCACTGCCATTAGCAAATAATATATGCCATCTTTTCATAGACCATATCAGAAGCTAAGTGTGCAGAGCAATAAAATTTTGCCTATTTTACTGCTTTTCTTTACTTACCTGTCTTCTCTTTGCACTGATCCTCTCATCTGTCTGCATAACCATGGTTTTTCAGCCAAAACTTACATAGTAAGTGTTTACTGGCTATGGCTATTATATTGCTTGCATTGTCCCCTCATTAATGACAGAGCTTTTCAAAAAGTATGGTAATAAAATAATTGAAATAATGAGAGACTAATTCTGCATGATTCATGCATCAAACTAATCAGGGTCACTTCTTTTTCAAGAGTGAGAATGATAGCTTTTTGCAACATAGGTGCAGTTCATTACAGTCATTCTCTCTAATTACCCCTCCGTTTCACCTGTTTCCTAAACTGTCAGTTAGAATAGCTATGCAGTGATGAACAGCTGGCACATCTCATTCCATGGAGATGCAACTGCATTTCAGCAGAAGGTAAAGTGATCTTTATGAGCAGAGTTGATTCATGGGAAACTCAGGGACACTCCAGGCTAAGAAGATGTGCAGTGGAAATATGTTTGAGGTGTCACAGATTTGGCACAGATTTGCCCCACCTGACCACTGCGAGACCACAGAGAGATAGAAAACCTATCCTAGGCTTATATATCACCCACATATTTAATGACAAACGAATCACAGAAACTGAAGTAATGGATTTCTCTCCTTCATTTATACCCCAAGATTCTCCCCTATTGTCCCTCCTTTTCTTATCCCAACACAAAGCCTATACAACACAAAGCCTAAGACACTAGCTACTCCCTCCATACATCTGACAGACTGATTAAAACTCTCAGATAATAACCTTGCAAGGCAGAGCCAAACTTGCAGCAGTACAGGGTGTTCTCATCACTGGCTCCCAAAAATAGTTCCTTGCCAATAAGAGTCAATTGGTTCACGCTTTGCCAACCTGCATTTCTACATTTCTCTGCATCTCAGAGGCTGATGATACCACTTGTTCTCTCCAAGGGAAGGGCTGTAAGGTCTTGAACATAGCCAAGGGTGGTATAATGGTTGCTGAAGATTCTTCAGATTTGTAACATTAACATAAACCAGGCTTACCTGGGCCAGGCCTGTCTCCATTCTGTGGAATATGGGAGATAAAAGGTATTTTGGCCTGTAGCAGCTGTAAGACAGCTTCTGTAGGCTCTGATCTACAATACCTTCCACAGCCTCATAATACCGGGAGGCAATCATCATTCTGGCTCTCCTAGCTTTATCTGAATACAACTCAGCATAACTGCTGCAAAGGGGGAGTAGAGGGTGAAGAATATACATCTTAAGGGAGCCCATGACTGTAGACAAACAGATCTGATGATACTGGGAAGGAAAACAATAAGGAGAACAGAAGAAGGTCCCAGGATACAAGGAAACAGAGGACGGAGTTCATAACATTGTAAGGACTGTCAACGAGCCAAATCTGAGAGCCAAAATGAGCCTGAGAATGGGTCATTTTCAGGACAGAAGCCACTCCCATGTGCCTTTGTACTATTCATTTTGATATCTAAATTACAAAAATTTACTGCTGACGTCAAGTAGTAAACCTACTCTGAAGTCAATGGAATTGCAGTTGCTAATGCCAGAGGTGAATTTGGATCCCAAAGGACTTTTCTATGTAATAATTTAGGTAATGATCCTCAAAGATTATGTTGCAGTCACAGCATATAGCAGTATAAAAAGGGCAAGAAAAGGGCTGCAGCAGAATAGGCATCTGTCATATTCACATCTAGAGCTCAGTTAGGCCAGGATGGCATAAGACAAGAACAAGAAATAAAAGAAGTTAATGAGCCCTCCTAGAGGATGTCTTACCCTGGTCTAACCATACAAAACAGTACAGATGCATTAATATAGATGCCTTCATGCAAACTGCATCCCAGAATATGTAGCAAAGTTAAATACAAGGCAGCAAATGGCATGTAACATAAAGAATAGCGGGTGCACTAAGCAATCAAGAGGCAGTGCAAATGGCCATATAATTTCGTCTTTTAAAAGCAACTGCATAAAAGCTCATTCATCCATAAAAATGCTGCGTTTCTGTTTTCTGCCTTCCTAGGAGCTTTCTTGCCTGCCCCTTTTATCACCAGTCAGAGACTTCAGATATTTCCAAAAGGGTGAGAACAAACACCTGTCTTACCATGCCCCAGTATTGCCTCTCCATTTCAAGGTTGTTGAATATCTCCTAAATTTTATCAAACAAGGATAGCCAAAGAGTTCCCAGGCCTTAGATGCATAATATATTCCTAAAGTACTACACACCACAGAGGTCCATGAATATACTCAACAAAAAAACATGATGTTAAGTCATTATGTGATAGATACATTAGGAATTTGAAAATTAGAAATGAATGGGATATGGTTTCAGGAATGAAAGGATATATTTGTTTCCCAGTTCCTTTGAGAAAGCAGATACTAAATCTGGCGCTCTGACGTCCAGATGAAATCTAGGCATCAAATAAACAGTATGAGATTCAACCTTCAAATTCTTTTCACTCATAATGTCTATGAAAATTGCCAGCCGAGCTTACAAAAACTAGTCAGACAGCAAGTCAGACATCATTCATTATGCTATAATACACGTGTCTGACTGCCCCTTTGCTCTCAAGATCTCCCACTCTCCTCCTACCCATATTTACCTTATTAGCTCCTAGCAAGCAGCTCCTCTTTTATATACTTTTAGACATCAGCTCCAGAAGTGTTTTTTCAATGTATAGTACTGTATGTCCATAATACTAATCTGAAAGTTATTCATATTAGTCTTATGAGAGATCTACGATCTATTAGTCCAAGGGAATTAGGGTAGTCATTGAAGAGGACAGAACACACATACAGTAGAGGCTGGGCCAGTGGCACAGACAGACAAGCTACACCATAGAGGACACACAGTGATGACAGACAGAGGGAAACAAAGATAAACAAGTACATACAAAAGATGTAGATGGAAAAAAAAAATGCAAGGTCAATGATGACATCAATCAGAAGCAAAGACTAGTTTAAAGAAAGAAGAGATGATATGATGCCTTTGGCTTTCTGCCAGAATTACAGGAGATGGCCTGTCCTCACCAATTTTCTGCTCTCAGCTTGAAGACCTCTGCTGATCCACAGCTCACATTACAAGTTTCTCTAATGATTTTCAGGCCAGAACAGCTCCTTGGGTGGGGATCACTCCTCTTGTTCCAAGTGGGATAGGTTGTACATCAGTCTTACTCATCTGCCCCTTTCCCATGTGCTTTGCTCTGACAATCTCCAATGCTATCTTGCTGACTATCGTCCAATGGAACTATTCAAGCAGGCAGGACTCATACAGACTTCCAACTACCTGAAGCTATCAAAGAAATTCTTCTTCCACCAGAGACAGTGTAAGAGTCCTCATATTGTAGTAATGTGGTCAGCTGTGCTGCCAAAGGGCTAGTTGCAAACAGGAAGGTTCAGAGATTCACGAAGCTCATTCTGTGTTGTCCAGTGTCTCATCCTTTCTCCTCATTCCTCTCGATTTAAAATGAAACAATCCTTATTTCTTTAATCATTGCACATAAGTCATATTTTTGGACCCCTTACTAGTCTAACTGATTGCTCTAGACTCTTTCCAGATTGTCCACAGCTTTCCTGAAGTGCTATTCACATAACTGAACCAAGCCTTTTGGTGCCTTACCATCACTCAGCAAGCCACAGTGATTACATCATACACCTTGCAGACTAAACTTCTATTTATAAACCCAAGTACAGCATTTGTCTCTTTCTCAAAAATATACAGGCATGTTCAGCTTGTGGTGCTCTTTTAACTCCCTCTCAGCCCTTTTCTGTAAAACTGTGATCTATTTGATCTTTCTCTGTGCCATATTTATGTATGGTATTTTGATTATTCCTACAACAGTAAAATGGCTTGCACTTGTCTCTGTTGAATTATATCCTGCTTTTTTTTTCACAGTGTTTTTCAAATTTGTCAAGATCATTAGGAATTCTGATTGTTCTCCAACATATTCACAGTCCCTCGTAGTTTGGTGTCATCTTCAAATATGCAAATTCTCTACCCATTACCCAAGCTGTTAAAAAAAAAAATCAAAACATTCAACTGAACTGAGCATAGGGCAGACCCTTACAGAACCCCATGCAATGCTCTCTTTCTGATATTCTTATAAGTTTTTCAAGCATTTATTACTAGCTTTCCTCAGGACCTTATTTCTCTAGATTGCTAACAAAATGCAATGAGAGAGACAGTGAAAAAGCTTTTCAGAGTCAAAGCAAATGACCCTTTCAGCTTCACCTTTGTTTCCAATGACTATTACTCTGTCATAGAAGGATATTAGATTGGTCTGACATGACTTGCTCTCGACAAATCCAGATGGATTTTTACACATCTCCTTGTTATTGTCCTGGTTCTGCCATGAAATTTGGATAATATTTTATATTTTTTTCTCTGACCATTAGGGTTAAACTACTGTGATTCCATAAATCTACAATACCAAGATTTTTCCCCTTTCATTCTCCATGCCCCTTTTTTTGTAGACAGGCATTCGTGTTTCTCCAGTATATTGACAGATACTAGCTGGGCGAGGTTTACAGATACATTTCCAGAGCAGTGAGCTTGTAGGACACCTTTTCAGAAAATTTCCCCATGGAAAAAAAAGGGGGGGACAGTGTGTATGAATTGTGTTGGTGCAACAGAGGACAGGAAGTGGTTACCTTGTCTTGGGAAACATTCACCCTTGCCCTTGAGCAAGTCTGTCATGCTGACAGCAGCCTAGAGGCTGGTATTAACATGCAGAGGCTGGTATTAACATGCAGGAGGCTCCTGTCCTACAGTCCTGACCAGCAGTACATCCTGCCATTTCAGCCTCTCACAGCAACAGACAGTTCAGTACCTTAGTCCCCATCTATATCACCTCTGACTATTTTAGTTCCTCCTCCCACTCTACACTTAAAATATTGTCAAAATGCTTCTGTCCTGCTCAGCAGCACCCTCAGCTACTCCAGCCTGCCCACCCCATCGAGCCCATTTGCCCAGGTGCTGAAGTTAAGCTGATGGCCTGCAGCTTCTGCAAAACGACAGTTCTCACCCACTCCCCCTCCTCCTTCTCCAGCTCCTCTGACACATTTCAACCCTGACATCCCACTCTTCCCTGCACTCGCAGCACAGCTGTGTCAGTGCATCTTCCACACATAGGTAGAACAACCAGCCCCTGGCACGCAATGAGTTGTGCAATGTTTCAAGGTGGTATTCTATGACATGGAAAACTGGGACACAATTTGAGGCTTGCTGCCCTTTTTTCACTTCTGACAGAAGGTAGGCTGGACAGCAGCAGGCAGAAATTAGTTTGTAGGCCAGTGGAGGAAGAAGGAGGCTTGACTGCATCCTGGACTGCCAAGTGGAAGTTAGCAGTCTTGTGCTGGAAGCAGGATGCAGCTCTAGGCTAGAAGTCAAGCAGCTGAGACCATTGGAGGAAGGAAATTTCTCTAAAACTACTCTGAGAACAATTAACTGGTATCCTGGGGAAATGGTGTTGTTCCAACATGAGCTCTGATGGGCCAAATAGCATTTTCGTGTTCTAAATACCACGTGCACTCTTCAGTGCGGACGAGGACCCAGGTGTTCATCAATTATTGAGCTTGCTTGAAAAGGCATTTAGGAGAGTGCACAAGAGGCTGGTTTGCAGATCTCACTCAGTCCCAGCTGGACTGCTCTTAGAAACCTAGCCAGTGAGAAGGGAAGAGGAAGAAAAGAGAAAGAAGGAAGTTCAGTGGACTATGAAACACCCCAAGCATCTCCTGTGTCTGCTCCTACTTAAGAGGTAAGTCCTTACCCCTAAACACTTCCAAGTTTCAAACTTCCACCTATTAATAGGTATCTTCTCTTTGATCTGCAACTATAGATTGTGCCCTGAACAGAATAAGCCCATGCACTCAGTGTTACTCAAGCTGCCATCTTTTATCGCCATTGTTTTTACCTTCATCATTGCTTTGACTCAGTAAACCTCTCCAAAAGCTGCATGTCCAAGAACAGTTCTCTCAGGAGATTCACAGTTGATGCACATTCAAAAACAGAAAATGAGAATGAATCTCAAGGAACAGCTGCAACATTCACTCATAATTGCTCAAAACTTTTCCATTTGTCAAATAGATTTCTTCAGATGTGAAAAGTCACTTATGACACTGAAAAAGCATGAAACCAAAATTTAACCCACTATCTATCCCACTAGATATTTAACCCACTGGTGTTATCCAAACACTGAAAAGCACCTCTTTTATTAAAAAAAAAATTCTTCACAATAGTATAGCTTGAAAAATATCTAGTAAGGTTGAATTCTATGGGCTTTTTTTGGTCATTTTTACTGTTATAATTTTCAGCTTTTAAATAAACTTTGGGTCAAAAGCATGTCAGAAGAACAGAACTTTCCATCAGCACGCTGAACTGAAAAAACAACTTCCCAAAGGCAAGGCATTCTGAATGATAAAGTGGTGGAGAACTAAAACTAAACACCATTATGACAGACAATGTATGATGTCTGAAGTGTAAAATTGCTCATGATAGCAGGAAACCATATGAGAGTCACTCTTTTTTTTTAATATGAGGCTTTTAAACAATAGTTACAAGTTTTTATTTTTATTTTATTTTATTTTATTTTATTTTATTTTATTTTATTTTATTTTATTTTTTAGTTACCTTCTTTTAAGATCAGACTCACGGGCTTCTGGGACCTGGAAAATACTTTTCTACACATTGATGTATCAGGTTGCAGAACTTGCTGTCACAGTGCAATAGTGGGGGATACAGATTAATATAGATCAGGAGAAAACTGGGCATTCACAGGATCAGGAGTAACACTCAGAGTTGTAATACTAGTGGTTAGAAAGAAATAAACAACTTGGAGTTTTGGAAGTGGTAAAAACTCACATGATTCAAGTTATAAATCAAGACTGAATAAGTGAATGTGATGGTAGATGCTGAGGTATTTCACTTCACACAGAAAGACACTAGGATTCCTGATAGGTCTGGCCTCACATCTAAGGGTAGGCTTATGAAGAGCTAAATGGTAGTAGCAATTTGAATTCAGAAGTGAACATTATGTTTCTGTAAAAGGAAGACCTAGAAGTCACCTCATACCAGCATTTTCCAGAATTTGCACATTCCTCTGAAACCTGTGCTACTGGCAAGTGACAGAGCCACCATAAGGAATGACTCAAGATTGGCCATGACTATCACACACCCATTCAGTCATGGTGAGCTCTGCCTTGTGCACGTTCTGCACAAGACTAACATGATTGACAGTGAAATAAAAGAACAAGAATATAGAGAGATCCAGACACAGCACACACAGCACAGAACTGCATACACACACACAGAATGAACGTCACCCCCTTTCCCAAACCAAAACGTACACATACAGAGAAAGCAGCACAAACTGCAAGAACCAGTATTCCTAACCCACACATGTAGTTCCATGAGAAATAAAGAACATTTCTGCATGCATCAACTTAATCACAGGTACCCAAAAGTGCATCTACAATTCTCTGCATATGCATCACTCACCTATTGCCCTCAGAATATATTTTGCAAACAAGTTTTACCTGCCCTCCAACCTCATGAAATGAACTTCTCAAGAAACACAGGCATGTACATTCCCACATCCTTTCACAGGCAGGCTAAGGGCTTGTTTCTATGCTTGTATTTTATACATCAGGTGCAGCAGTAGGCAAGAGCTAGAGGCAAGCTAGTGGTGAGAAGTGTCAAGCAGGATACAAGATTGCCACATCAGATGCTCACACCTAGTATTTTGTCTGCCTGAGATCTTTGGCCTTTGAATATCCCAGATAGCAGAGACAAGACCATAAAGAGGGTGGAAAAAAGCATCATCCCAGAACTGAAATCTTGCGCTATCTTCCTCCAAGCCATAATATTTATGGGGAGGCTAGCCCATGATGCAGTCCATATAGTGATGTTAAGCCATTCCTCAAGTAAATCTGCTTCTGATGTTCTAGCTTAAGGGAAACAGAAATTCTGAAAAAAAAGGAAATTTTCATCACAAAATTCTGCCAGAACAGTGCTTGTCTCTAACACAAAATTACATTTCTTTTCCTGAGTCTCAGGGGATCATATACCTAAAATATTCTAGAGACAAGGCTTCTTCCTCTGAGTACAAATCACTGGACACTTAAATAGCTAGAATGACATCCTAGAGATCAAACTCTGTTCTCCAGAGAGCATAAGCAAAGGCCATCCTATCTTGTTACTAAGAAAATGGGACAATACATCTTAAACCACCCTGAAGTCTCCCACATTATTCTTTGCCAACATGAAAACACAATGAACCAGTAACCTGCTGTGGAGATTCTACATTCATAGTCATTGACAGAAAAGCCTGTAGCATAGAGTAGAGCTTTCTTAGCAGCTGCAGAAAAAATATATTTTTCATCATCAGTGAAAGCCCCCTGGGTTGTGTTCACCATGAAGTTAAATAGCAGAGGCCTTAGATTGAAGGAGATATTTTGGATCTGACATGTTCTTTCAAACAGTTCCCTCTGTCACTTCTTTCTTTTGCCATGGTTTAATTTCCACTGATGTTTCTCTGATTGTGTCTTTCTCAGCAGACAGGAAAGCTAGTATCTGGACCCAGCATCAAGAAGAAGCAGAGGAAATTGTCACACAAGGATAGCTCCACCTCTTCTATTTTCTTATGGGGTGTTAGTCACAGGCTAGAGATGGTAGAAGAGGGAATTGGTCCTTGGCACATGAGGTAGAGGCAATATCATCCATCACAGACTTAAGAAGCACTACCAAAAGGACCTTATGCAGTCCAGCATCAACTTTGCAGAGGTACCTGACAATGTTCAGTATTAAAACCTGCTGCAACACATGCTGCAAAGGACTCTTGCCCAAGGCCTGAAGATTACTGATACATGGTATTGCTTCAGGACAGAGAATTGCAAAATGTCAACACTTTACTTTTCTCAAATATACTAATGTGGGTTGAATGGGAGTAAAGAGGAAATTTATATTCTTGCACACTAAACCTTGAACTGATTTATTGTAGGAATAGGCCCCACTGTAAAACCTACTGTCAAAGATTGTGGATGGAAAGCAAAGTCAGTAAAATTCAGTCTCTTTCAGATGAATTTAGGAATTTAGTGAACTGCATTAGATGACTTTAGAGATTTCTTCTGAATTTAGTAAACTGCTAGAGCCAAGGGACCTCCTTGTGAACTTTGGTCCAAACTATTCTCCCATTAGAAGAATCATAAAAGTGAATACGGGACCTCAGCTATCTACAGAGGACCACAATATAATGGAAAAGTAAGGGAAAACATCTCTTTCAATGACATAGTTTGACAAAAGTAGTCTGGGTGGATGAATACATTCACAAGCCAGAAGGTTCAGCCAGCTGTGATTTTGCTGCTCTACTAGTAAAATACAGGAAATGATCTCATGTACTGCTGCAGCATAGAAGTGTGAGGAACTCTACAATCAGTGAGCAAGGCCCATTTCTGCGGATTTCTAGAAGAAGCTCTGCACAACCCATCAACATTCCTGCTAGGGAAATCAGAAGCATTCCCCTAATGAGACATGATTTTCTTTTCCTTTCTTCTAAGGTGATTAACAAAAGAGTCAAAACATTCTTCAGCTTTTTTTTTTTTTTTCTGCCACTTTGTAACTTTGTACATTCCAAATATCACCTTTTCCTAATTTTCTGCATCCTCTCCACTCAAAGTGTGCATCCCTCTGTTCACTGCCCTGACTTAATCCTTTGCAGCCTTTCTGGTGATCAGTGCGTGTGAGAGAGAGCTCCTGAGAGGATCCATTCTCTGGAAGAGAAGCCAGAGAAATAAGGACAAATAGTTTATTAGCCAACAAGGTGGCTCTGGGCACCACAGAAGTAGGATTTGCCAAATCTCATAAGATCATTGATTTTATTTATCCCCTATTTTATACTGTGTATTATTTCAATCTCTCCAAGTGCAATAGCAGTAAAATTGAAAAACACTCATGAAAATGCTTCCAATTAACACAAGGTCAGAAAATGACATTAGAGACCTCTGCAATCCATAAGGAAGAAATATAACCAATGCCTCCCTATGCAACAAACATTCTCCTCAGAAACAGCGTAAGCAAACAGGCAGGCAGTGCAACTTGTCTAAAAGGTCAACAACCTTGGTCTTCATTTTGCCAAAGGCATGGAAAAAGGCAAATATCAGCATCCAGCACCCTGCACCAAGATCACACAACTGGTAAGCTACAGTTACAAATCTACAGACTTTTAGCTCAATTAACCTACCTGATTTCAATCCAGGTTGAAGCATAAAGCTCCAAAATACTTAGGATGAGGAGCTACAGATGGCTCTAGAGAGCAAATTTAGCACCTTCAGCTGCACCCAGAAGCAAAAAATGAAGGTAGGTCCACCACTGAAAAAGAGATGCACTGTATGCTCAGTGCAACAGCATTATTCATTGAAACTCATATGATTCAGGCGTGGGTTCTGTATGATGCTCTATGGCACCTCAGTAGCAACAGAGGTAATAACTTGAGCAGCAAGAGTATAAAACATGTAAAGTAAAATCAATACAAAGATGTTTTCTTAGAGCTGGTGTGCTAATGCTTGTTGGCACATCCAATACAAAATCAAATGAGAGACCTTGATAACAGCAGGTCAGGTGTCCAGGATCCTTTCAAGGGCCTGAATCTGAATCTTGTGTCCTATTTCAATCAAGTCTCAGACTCTAACACTGCTGTAGGAATGCCCTCTGTATTCACATGTAGATCTTGTCCCCTAAAACAGACAGATCAGTTGGGTAATCAGGCAAATACCTCAAATGATCCCGTTAGTAAAGGGAACAGAATGGAGGTGTTTAGAGAAGACATGCATGTTCTCCAGCATCTGAATTCTGATTATTAGAACCTTCACAGGTTCTCAAACTTGAATTGAAATGGATGAAGAAAACCAGGGGTTGTCAGATCTGCTTCCAAACAGATATCTCAGCAACTACCTTTCCCTGCAAGGAAGCCCCATGTCAGGCAGACTGATAAAAAGAAGGATTGTCTATTTTAAAAGATAACTCCTCACAAATATCTCCTAGACTTGCTCACAGGAGGCTAGTAACCTGCCTCTTCCTCTTTCTACAAAGATAAGGGAAATATCAGAAAATCCTTGAAGCCAGTTACAGTTTTCTAGTGCTATCAATATTATTCTGAAGGTAGATAGTTGATTGGCTGCATGGGAGTTTGCTGTTCTGCAAAGTGCTTCCAGAAATGAATGGCCAACAACAGCAACATTCTAACCTTCTTTTAGTCTCTACAAAAAGTGAGTCTGTAATCATAGATGAAATCAATCTGATTTCAACAAAGATATCAGGAAAGTTTGTGTTTTAACTCTTCTTCTTCCAGTCCTTTCTCCTTTTCTTTGGTTGTTTTCATGTTCTGGCCTTGCTGAGCTTTGCACCACAATCCTGTCCAGCACTTTCGGCAAGCACAATGCTGGGAGAGCACGTAAAGATTCCCCAGGACTGCACAGTTCACATAAAGAGCCAGGCGAGAACTGCATTGCCAGTCTACTAGGGAACAAATCTGCTGCTTGAGTCCTCAAAAAAGGGGATTTGGTTCAGGAAGTGCACTAGCATTTTTGCAGCATCAGTAAAATTCTGAGTAGTCTGGGTTGCAGCAGTGGAGAAAATTCTGGAATAAAGAAATGGGAGAGGGAGAGAATGCAGGGCAAATGGAGAAAGGGGAGAGGCCTTGAATGACACTCTCTAGAGGATGGTGTTTAGGTGGCCTGTAAGAGAAGCTTTCCTAAAATAGAGACACCGCTTTTCTTTTTTAATTTTTAGAAGCCATCTGACAAAGTTGAGAAGAAATATAGATTTTTTTCATTAATTCTTATACCTTGCTCCAAATATTTCTGATGTACTTTCTGCTCACTATACCAATCATAAACCCTCATTGGTATAGAAGATGAAGTTTCAGATTTGTCCATGACCTTGAACTTGAGCTGCTATTCAGCCCTAGATGTTTCCTTAGAAATCAAGGTTCAGTTATTCCTATCAGTGTCTGCACAGCTTTGCATTTAGCACTGCAGAAGCTTCTGGAGCAGAGAGAGATGGTAATTTCCTCTGAAGGAGGTGCACTGGCTAAGAGTACATTCTTTTTTTAATACCAGAATCATCTGATTCATGTTTCTGGCTTCCTGAAACACACAGAAATATCCATTTGAATATAAATAAGAGGAGGCCCCTGACACTATTTCTCATGGAAAATTTCAAAATATTACCCCAAAATTTGAGGAAAAAAAATCAATTTGTACTGACTTGTGACCAGTACATGCACCTCATATGAAAAATTTATTTTAACTGAAACACTATTTTTCCTCCTTTAAAAAAAAAAGTTCCTGAGGATTTTCTACAAATAATCTGATTACAAGTCACTTTCAGTGGGACTTGCTCAAATAGATATGTGCCCCTTCTCTTCTAAGGCCCTGTCCTTAAGTGCATTGTAGCACATCAGCACCAACAGCTCTTCAGATAATCTCATGGAGTCAAGCCCCAATGAGCACGAGAGAGGAATGAGTTTTAGCCAGTGTTTGTTCCAGGATAGCAGACACACTTTCATAATATGAATAACTTCATCATATCCCCTCCGGTGTATCTCTCCAAATGAAATGCTACTAAGAGCTTGCCTACGGGGGATAATTTACCAGCAGAAGCTATACCAACTGATGAATCCTCAGCTTGAATTCTCTTGCTGACCTTTCATCATCTCTTTATGAAACCTTCCATTGTCTTTTATTTCACCTCTGCACATCTATATTGTCTTGCATACAGCAACTGGAAT